>WBNO01004574.1:0-12062 GCA_013400575.1 Peucedramus taeniatus | reverse complement strand
CGATGGAGGCGATGCGGGGACGCTGCGCTCCCTCCCCCGCTCGCTGCGCGGCTCCGCGGTGCCCAGGCGCGGCTGCGCGCTCAGCGCCGCTCCCGGGAGAGCGCCCAGGAAAAAGCTCCCGGAGCCACCCGGCCACGCTGTGCCGGCTCCCCAGAGCCTTTCCTGCCGCACACGGCCAGCGTTTCACCCGGGAATTGGGATTCCCACATCCCCCAAACCGGCCCCTGCGCGCCTTGGCATCGGGAGGATTAAGGAAAATTAAGTAGGATCCCCCCCCATCAGAGGGGAGTTCTCCAGATTAAGCAGCTGCAGGGGGAAATATCCAAAATATCGGGCAAAAGGATGTGGGGTCCTCATCAAAAGGGGGGCCAAATTATGTTAAGTCCTTGCACGTGCAGATATCCAAAATACCAAAAATGAGGAGGGGTCCCCGTCAAAGAGGGATTCTCCAGCCCAACACAGCCCATCCAAGCCCCTGTGCACCCTGATATCTGGGATATTAAGCAAAATTAGGCATGATTCACATCAAAGAGGGATTCTCCAAACCAGCCTAAGTCCCGGCACATGCAGATATCCCAAATATTAACCAGCAGGAGGTGGGGCTCCCAGAAAAGGGGGATTTTCCAGCCCACAGCAGCCTGTCCAAGCCCCTGTGCACCCTTGACATCTGGGGCATGAAGCAAAACTGTGCATGACTCACATCAAAGAGGATTCCTCCAGCCCAAACCAGCCTAAGTCCAGGCACATGCAGATATCCCAAATATTGACTAAAATAAGGTGGGGTCCCCATTAAAGAGAGATTCTCCAGCCCAAACCAGCCTAACTACCTGCACACGCAGATACCCCAAATATTAACCAGGATAAGGTGGGATTCCCATAAAAGGAGGATTCTCCAGCCCAAAACTCCTTGTCCAAGCCCCTCTGCACCCCGAATATTAAACAAAACTGAGCAGGATCCCCATCAAAGGGGGATTCTTCAGCCCCTCTCCTCACCTTTAGCTGTTTTTAGGCCTCCCCAGCACTCAGCCCGCTGAGGATTGTGAATTATCTGCTCTGCTCCTCCCCAGGTGAGCCACTCCGGGGGGAAAAGAGTCAGGTGAGAGCAGAGAGGGGAGGAGGAACTGGGTGGGAGCAGCAGCAGGAGAAGGGCAAAGCTTGGGAGAATTGCTGCCCACTCAGAGAGCAGTGCTGGCATCTGTGAGAAAAACTCCAGGGGTTTCATGGCAAGAGATGGGAAACAGGGCAGGGCTGAGCCCCCTGGGAGGGATGGGCTGGGCAATTTTGGGGTGCTCTCAACAAAGGGGAGTCTCTGACACAAAGAGAAGCCACCAAGCTTGCAGAGGAGGCCACCAAGGCTCTGCCCTCGCCAGCCCATGCCAGGGCACCTCAGCCTGGCACAAAAAGGACCCAGGCACTGCCTGCATGAACCCAGAGGGGTCTCCCTGAGGATTTGGGGCAGCAACAGCCCCTGGTGGAGAGAGGAGGCTGGAAACCCCCATATCAGCACAGGATCCCTGGTCCTGCTTATCCTCCCTGCCCCAGCATCACCCCAAGGCCGGGCAGAGCCCTTTTCTGTGCATCAGAGCATCCCCCAGGGACAGGGAGACAGGAACACGCCCTGCAGGACCTGCAGCCCTGCTCTGATCCCCAAGAGGAGCAAAAACCACTCAGAGCCCCATCCTCCCCCTCTGGAGCAGCAGATTGTGTGATGCCAGGGAAACAGGGCTGGGGTGGGAAATGCAGCATCCCTGGCACAGCCTGGCCAAAGCTGAGCCCTGCTGCCCAAGGGCTCCCTTGGAAAAGAACCCAAAGCCTCAGAGGTGTGGTTTTCAGTGCTCTGGAGGCAGGCAGGAGTGAGGGAGATGGGTGAGTCACTCCTGCCACGGAGCATCCTCGTCAGGAGAGCTGCAAGGATGGCAATTAGTGTGAAAGTGCTCATTGTCCCCTCCTCCCCCACACCGGGGACGCTGCACACCCGTCACCATCAGCCCACGGAGGGGACAGCTCGCCTGTGACACAGCCCTTGAGCTCAGCAGAGAGCCAGGAGCATCCCTAATTGTCTGCCCAGGGTGATTATTGTGATGAAGGCAGACTTCAGGAATTGTGAGCGACATGGAAGAAACGCCCCCAGCTCCCCGGTTTTGACACCGTGGGGAGGGGTTTGGTGCCTCCCCCTCGCCTGTTCTTGTTGGTTGGGGTTTGTTTGTTTGTTTTTATCTGTTTATTTTTGCTGTTGGCCCTGGGTTTGGAGCATGGCAGGTGGGAATCCTGGGAGTACACAGGTTCCTGGCACCTGGAGATGTTCCAGGCCAGGCTGGACAGGGTCTGGAGCAGCCCAGAACAGTGCAATGTGCTCCTACCCATGGCAGGGGGTGGAATGGGGTGAGCTTTAAGGTCCCTTCCAACCTAAACCCAAAATTCCATGGTTCTATAGAGTTTTGTGCCTCCTCCACCTCAGCTCACAGTCCTGCCTGGGAATTCTTCACCTCAACAAGGAAAGGAGAGGCCCCAGGGACTGGGAGGGAGCATCCACCCCCTGCCTGCCACGGCTGGAAGCAGCCAAGGAGCAGAGCCCAGGCTCAGGTTGGGTTCTTCACCCTCCAGCACCCTCAGGAGACATCCAAAACTTCCCACGTGGAAATCTCTCCATGGTGGTGCCCCCAAAAACACCCTCCTGGGAGAGTCCCCCCCCTCTCCCAGCTCCATCCCCAGCCCAGAACCATCTCCCACATCCCCCTTGGCACCTCCACAGCACCCTGCTCCCTCCTGGGCACATTCCAGGGATGCCCAAGCCCCACTGGCAGCAGGGCTGCAGCGCTGGCACAGGGGGAGCTGCAGTGTCCCAACCCTGTCCCTGTCCTGCACACGAGGGCTCAGGGGGTGGCTGTGGCTGTCACAAACCACAGGTGCCCCATTCCCCTTGGCCATCCCAGCACAGCCACGCTCACCTCTGCCAGGGGGGGTGCCCAGCAGCACGGGGGAGGCACAGAGCAGGGGGGTGCTGAGCACGGGGTGACAGCCNGACAGGGGGACACCCCCTCAGGGACAGGGGACACCCCCTCAGGGACAGGGTGACACCTCCATCAGCACGGGGTGACAGACCCTCAGGGACAGGGTAACACCCCATCAGGGACAGAGGGGACACCTCCATCAGCACGGGGTGACAGCCCCTCAGGGACAGGGTGACACCTCCATCAGGGACAGGGTGACACCCCCCTCAGGGACAGGGGGACAGCCCCTCAGGGACAGGGGGACACCTCCATCAGGGACAGGGGGTCAGCCCCATCAGGGACAGGGTAACACCCCATCAGGGACAGGCACAAAGTGTCACCCCCCTCAGGGACAGGGTGATGTCCCCCTCAGGGACACGGTGACAACCCCTCAGGGACAAGGTGACACCCCCTCAGGGACAGGGTGACACCCTCATCAGCACAGGGTGATACCCCCATCAGGGACGAGGTGACAGCCCCATCAGGGTGACATCCCCATCAGGCACAGGCACAAAGTGTCACCCCCATCAGGAACAGGATGACACCTGCATCAGGCACAGGCTGATGTCCCCACCACCACAGGGTGATGTCCCCATCAGGGTGACACCCCCATCAGGTAGAGTGACACTCCCATCACCACAGGGTGACACCCCCACCACCACAGGGTGACACCCCCATCAGCACAGGGTGACCCCCCCTCAGGGACAGGGTGACACCCCCATCAGGGACAGGGTGACACCCTCATCACCATGGGGTGACACCCTCATCAGCACAGGGTGATGTCCCCATCAGGGACAGGGTGATGTCCCCATCAGCACAGGGTGTCACCCCCTCAGGGTGAAGGAGAAAGGGGAACTCAGGGGAAGCAGATTTTGTGGAAGTTGCTGAAGTGTTGGGTAATTTTTGCCTCAGTCCCCTGAGCAGCAGGATCAGGCACAAGGGCCAGGGGAGGAGCTGGCAGGGCCAGGAAGGAGCCGAGGGTTTGGTGGCAGAAAGGTCCCAGAGTCACAGAATGTCCTGAGCTGGAAATGACCCTCAGGGATCATCCAGTCCCTGTGTGGCCCTGCCCAGACACCCCAACAGTCCCACCCTGTTCCTGGGAGTGCCCAAACTCTCATGGAGCCTGGGCAGTGCCCAGCACCCTCTGTGGGAAGAACCTTTCCCTGAAATCCACCCTGGCACAGCTCCTGTCACCCTCTCAGGTCCTGTCCCTGGTCACTGCAGGGGTGTCAGAGCTGCCACTCCACTGCCCACTGTGATGTAAAATCCTGCTGTGAGGAACGAGATAAAAGTTCTGATAAAACCCCCAAAGTTCGGATAAAAACCCCCAAAGCTCTGATAAAACCCCAAAGCTCTGATAAAACCCCAAAGCCCATGCCCCAGAACACCACAGGGCCAGGCTGACCCCGTGCCAGAGGAGGGGCAGCTCCCCTGGGCAGGGCAGTGCCACCAGGGCCAAAGCACCAGGAGTGGGACAGGACAAAAGAGGCTTCAACCCCACCGAGCCTCTTGTACCAGCATGAATTAATTTGCATTCAAAAGACTTCCAATTCAAAAGACTTCAAAATCCCCAGTAGGAAACCACCCAAACCCCAAAAAAACTCACCCTCCATCATCTCAGGGCGAAAAGATTTGGTTCAGCCTCCCAAGACGAGGAAGGTGCTGAGTTCCTGGAGCTGATCTGAGCTCTGTCCCAGCCCAGGAGCTCCTGGCTGCTCCCTGGGCCCCCAAACCCAGCACCCAGCAGCAGCACAGCACAACGGGGCGTTGCCACACCACGGATGGTTGTGACACAGCTGCTGAAAACCTAAATAAGCCGCTCTTCCAGACTGACCCTCTGCAAATCCCTCCTAATCCAATCTTGCTTATGGCATTAGGTTGGACCCTCCCATACTGAACACCCTTGTTTGCTCAACAGTTGGGAAAATCCTGCTCTTTTCTCAGTCCTGGTTGAAGCTCTGATGCAGAAGTCACCAGAGCTTCCTTCTCCTCGTGTGTGGAGGGCTTTGGGGACAGGGCTGCACTCCCAGCTCCACGTCCCACTGGCACATCCCCTGTGTGTCACACCAGCAGTCTGGCCATGGAAAACCTCCCCCTGTGCCACAGCCAGGAGTTCCCCTTTGCTGGATTCACGTGGTTTAAAACAGAGTTTTCTCCACCTTATCCCAACACAAGGGAAGAGCTGGAGGGGATAAACCCTGCTCTGACCTCCAGCTTCCCCCATAAATCCCAGCTGGGGTCCAGGTTAGGAGACAAACCCCAAACCACATCAGCTTGGTGTGTCACTCCCCCAGGAGATGCCAGAGCCACATTCCCCACCACAGCTCAGGGCTGGGAATGCTCTGCCCTCCCTGAGGCCATCCCACAGGTGGATCCCACATCAGGAGGTCACAGAGCTGAGGGTTTGCCACGGGCTGTCACAGCCACGCTCCTCCCTGGTGCTGATTCCTTCAGGGAGGAAAAATCCCTGCCCGAGTGTCCCCGGGGTCCTCTCGGTTAGCAAACATCTGCCAGCACACAGAGCAGCTCAGCCAGGAGGATGAAGTGTTATAATCACCCTCAGCCTCCCTGGAATCTGCAGCAAAGCCGTGCCACAGAGAAGGAAACCTCTTTCACCTTTCCTAAAAGGGGAGCTGAACGTGTTTAGAAAGGGAGGCACGGGTGGAGAGGCTGGCCCAGGCTGGAGCAGCAGGAACGGGGCTCCTCTCCCTCTGCTCCCCTCCAAATAAGCCTGGATCTTGTTTGGATCCATCCAGCTCAGTACAGGAACATCCCCATGGAGCTGGGGAAGAGCCCCAGGGGATCCAATCCGTGCCAAACCAGCCCTTGGAGCACGGAAAGCCACCGGCAGTGGAGGAGCAGGGAGGAAGGAAGGTTTTCCTCCCTCCCACCCATTCCAGGCAGTGGGCAGGGCAAGGAGCAGCCCTGGGGCTGCTGGGAGGACAAAGGTGACAGCTCTGTGTGCTGCTGTCACCGTGTCACGGGGCTGGGGTGGTGGCAGCAGCACACGGTGGCTCCCGGAGCAGCAGCAGGAACCTGGGGATGGTGGGATCCACCTGGGCTCGGGGAAAACAATGGGATCCACAGGGAATGGCAACACAGCTCCAGCTCTGAGCACCCCACAGCCCCCACCAGCCTCCCCCAGCCGAGCTGCTGGTGACACCTGTGCTGCTGTGACACCTCTCGTGTCCCAAGTCCCCTCTCCTGTCTCTGTCAGCCACTGTCGCCCTGATTTTTTCAAGTTTTTCTAAAGCCTTCTGCTGTTTACATTCTTACACAGAACTTTCTCACACACTTGATGTAAATAAATTATTGTTTTCATTCTTTTATGGGAGATGAACAACTTGATGGACAGTTGGGTTGCCCAGTGGCATTGAGGAGGTGGCACTGTCACCCTCCAATGGCACTGGCACTTCAGAGATCTATAAATTAGAGTCAAAAATTAATAAAGCACTCTTTTTGTCTTAGAGAGAGCTGCTGTCCACCTCGTGTTATTTCATGTCCTACAGCCACAGGCCACAAGCCAGGGAGGAGCATCACCTGCAGCTGCAGCACCTTCCTGGGGAGAGCGTGGTCCTCACAGGTGGGGAGGAGCTGCTGGGAGCTCTGCAGCCCCAGAGCACTCAGACACAGGCACAGGACCAGGGCAGGGGACACTCAGGACACCCCAGCAGCACAGGTGTCAGGGGTGGCAGTGTGAGATACAACCAGGGCTGTGTTATTCCATCACCATCCCTTGGAGCTGGGATGGGAGTAGTGATGTGATCTTCTCTTGATAAGCCAGCTGATAAGAAACCATCAAGAGCAGTTTCCTTATCTCTTCCAGGACCCATCCTCCCTCCAGGGATAGATTTTCTGCTGATGGGCCATTAAATCCACTGATAAACTTCCATCATCCCATTGGGAAATGCTCCAGCCAGGGGGAGGAACCAACCCCCCTACCTGGATAAAAACCTGAGACTTGGAACACCAAGGGAGCCTTTTCCACTGGACTCCCAGAGAAGAACAGGCCCATCCATCACTGGACCTTTTCTCCAGAACTGCTTCACCAGAGCCACAGCTGCTACTCCAGGACTGCAGCCACCATTGCAAGCAGACTGCTGCCAACACCCAGACCAACAGGGTGGCAGGTTGTATTCTGACCTTCTTCTTTCTCCTTATTGAGTGTATTTTATTTCCTTTTTGTTTTATTTTCCCTTTTTCTAATAAATTGTATTTCTGACTTGGGGTGTCTCGCTGGTTTTGCTTCTCAAACCAGAACAGGGAAGGTCACCAGCATGGTGGGAACAGAGCCCAGGAATGTGGATGTTGAGGATCAGTGGAGGATCAATGCCCTTTTCCTGCTTTCATTCCCAAATCCTGACAAAGATTGCATCCAGCTCAGCCCTCCTCTCCTGAGCATCCTGCTGAGCTGCCACCTCCTGCTGTCCCACCTTGTCATCCTGCTCAGCAGCAAGGGACAGGGACAGGGAGGACAAGAGAACCCCTGCACCTCCAGACAGGGAACCACCCCATCCCCAGGGAATCCCATCCCTCCCTGGTTTGCACAAAGACCTTCCAAATTCATGAGCAAAGAACCAAGAATGATGAGAGTGGCTGAATTAACTCCAGGCATGGGGGGCAACTTCAGCTCAGGGTCCTGCAGCTCCCTGTGCTGGGGTGTGCTCCTCCCAGAGGGGTCAGGTGGGATGGAATGGGGTGGGATATCAGTGCCTATTTCTTAACACACACCAAATTTACCCAAACCCAGCTCATTCTGAGCTGTGAGGTGGAACAAGATGCTCTTTGAGGTCCCTTCTAACCCAAACCATTCCACAATTCTCTGGTTTTACCCTGCCAAGCTGCTCCCTGGCCAGGCTCCTGTGCCCTCTGGAAGGGTTTTGTGTGCTGTGATTTCCCTTCCAGCCCCAGCAGTGACTCCTGGATCTGTGTTTGTGCAAAGCTCCACCACACGCCGGGTACCAGCCCAACCAGGAGTTCACAAATTCACCTTTGGAGGCAGCAATTGTCACTGCAGCCATCTGTCAGAGCAGGAGCCAGGCAGTGCAGGGACAATCCAGGGCATGGCTGTGTCACACAGTGCCATGGAGCCCCTGAGGGGCAGCAGCAGAGATGCCACAATTGGGGACTTCATGGGAGCCACCTTTGGTCACCAGGCTCGCCTGCTCACCACCCAAAAAAAAGCCAAAAAGCTTCCAAACTACAGCAAATTTGCCAACTTTTGCCATCCCCCCCTCCCTGCCCAGCCCAGCCCCCGATATTCCCACCCAGCTTTGCCAGGTGGGATCAGCACCCACCCCGCTCCCGGGGGACCCCAAAATCCCCTTTACCTCCTGCCCGGGCCGGGGCTGCTCCTTCCCGAGGCGGGACAGGGCCACTCCCGCTGGCGTTCGGGGCTGTGCAATGATTAATTCCAGCTCCGGGTGACAAAGTGAAAGCCAAACAAGGCGAGGCGGGGATGCGCCCGCTGCTTTTCCCTGTCCCCGGGCGCCGCCCGCCCAGGGCAGCTCCCGGCAGGACTGGAAGGACCTGTTGGGGCTCCTGCCGGAGCCACGGGGCACGGAGCTGGCAGGAGAGGTGTGGCAGGGACCAGCAGGGCTGCTGTCCCCGCCTCTGGGGCTGTCACCGTCGCCCTGTGCCTGGTAAAGGGTTGGGGACGCGTCGGTGCCGGCTGGATCATCCCGCATCCCAAAGAGGATCCCAAACCTATTCCACCCCCTCTGAGGCTGGGCCTGCCCGGGGAATGAACATTTTAGTCTGTCCTTGAGCCAGGCTGGGCCTGGAGTCCCTGACCTGTGGCTGGGACCCTCAAATCCTCGGGAAGTAACCCCAGGAACCCCCATCCCAAATCCAGGACCGCTGGGATGCCCTGAGGCAGCTGCTCCCGGCCCCATCTCCCAGTGCAGCACAAAGAGCACAGCCAGGGGGAGAAAACGGGGAAAAAGCGAGGAAAATGCAGCTTTATCTCTCCCTGACACTGAATAACCTTTATTGTCCTCTGAGCAGCAGTTTCCCCTCCCAAGGACCGGCAGCAAGGCTGATCCTCCTCCAGGCTGGAAAAGCTCTGGAGCCTGGCAGCTGCCCCATGGCCTCACCCTGCACCAGAAACCCCAAAAGGTTCCGAACCAGGAGGAAGCTCTGTGGGATGCTGGGGTTGGGGTGGCCCTTCCGGAGCTCCCTGTGATCCCTGCAGCATTCCCGGGCTGCTGGGGGAGATCTTTCAGCGCTGGGGGTGTACAGAAGCTTCCAGGGACACAGCAGAGCATCGGAGCCAGCGGATGAGGCACTTACCGGGCACGGGGGAGAGGCGCTGACAACTCGAAGGAGGCAAAAGGAGGAGTTAATGGTGCTGCAATTCCCACTGCCTCCATCGTCAGGGCAGCAAAACGCATCCGAGCAGCCTCGCTCGGATGCACAAGGTAATTTGTTTGGGATTTAATGTCATCCTGCTTCCTGGAGATGGGCTGGAGCTGGGAAAAGCCTCTGCTTGTATCGGCCGTGCCCCGGGGAAGGTGGAAGCAAAGGAGGGGATTTCAGGAGTTTTGTGGAGGAAAAGCTCAGCTGAACCTGGGCAGTGCTGCTGCTGAAGTGAGGCATCAGCCCCAGGAGCTGCTGGCTAAAAAACACCTCAAACCAGCTTCATATGGAATAAAAACCTTTCGTGAAGGGTCTCAGCGAGGTTTCCTCCTGCCCACCACAAGCAGCATCACCTGCACGGGGCAGTGGCATCACCTCACCCCAAACCAGGAGGGGCAGGACAGCAGAGGGATTAAACCCCAGTTTTCTGTGGGATTTAATCCTCTGTCGGAGCCCTGAGCCTTGCAGGAGGAGGTCAGGATTTCCCGATGTGTTTCCTCCTGTGGCCTCTTGTTTGCTCAGGCTGCCAAGGTTTCCTCCTCCCGGAAAAGCCCCGGAGGGAGCAGCCCGGATGGGCACTCACATCCCTGCCCTCCCCAGCCCCCAAAACACCTCTAATTCAGGAGTCAGATCCCCTCAGCTCACCCCCACAAACCCTGCAGAGCTCCCCTGCACCTCCTGCCTCTGCCCTTTAATCCAAGAGCACGGCAGGGCCCTGAGCTCTGCCAGGGTTGGGAATTCCAGTCCAATCTCCAGGTGCTGCTGCAAGAGAGAAAAATAATCAAATACACACCTTGGGGGGGTCCCACGGCAGTGAAATCGCTGGGTTTTTCCTGCAGGGCTGGAACAAGGAAGAGATAAACCAGGTTTGCTCCACAGCACAGGCAAACAACAGCTTATCACCACGCTGGCAGCCTCAAAGCTATTGCAGGGTGTCAGGAAAAGTAGAATTCCTCTCCTCTCCAGGGAAAGGTTCTATTTTTGGCCCCTCCGTCACAGGGAGCTGCTGCCTGCACCCGCCCGGGGCTGGGAGAGCAGCCAGCCCTGCAGAGCCCCTTCCCTCCCCTGCCAAACTCACTGGGGATGGATTTTGGGGGAAACAGAGGCAGCTCTGGTCCAAGCTGCAGAATCAGCCTCACCTGGCTCGCAGAGAAAGCTTCAGGGAGGAGTCAGAGCCTCTTCCAGGGCCTAAAGGGGCTCCAGGAGAGCTGGAGAGGGACTGGGGACAAGGGATGGAGGGACAGGACACAGGGAATGGCTCCCAGTGCCAGAGGGCAGGGCTGGATGGGAGATTGGGAATGAGGAATTGTTCCCTGGGAGGGTGGGCAGGTCCTGGCTGTGGTGACCCATCCCTGGAAGTGTCCCCTGGACAGGGCTTGGGAGTGTCCCCTGTGACAGTGGAAGGTGTCCCTGCCATGGCTGGGGTGGGAATGGGATGAGCTTTAAGGTCCCTCCCAACCCAAACCATTCCAGGATTCTGTGATAACCCAAAGCTCAGCTACAAAGGGGCAGAGCCAGACTTTGTGCTGCATTTTCCAGTGACATTTTAGGGGTCATTGGTCATTTTCAGGCTGGAAAATGATGAATCCTGTGTCCCTGAGGGAGGGGACAGAAAAAGCCACATCTGGCCTGACCCAGTGCTGGTGACAGCCCTGTGTGGTGCTGAGAGACCTCTGTGTCCTTCTGCCAACACATTTGTGACACTCCCTGCAGCACAATTCCCTTGGCCAAAGAGGACAGATCCATCCATTTCTCCCTCTCTCCCTGGCTCCACTCCCCAGCCCTGTCCAGCTCGCCTGGGTGAACTCCACCACTCCCCTGCAACGCCCAACCGCCAACACATGGAAAAAGCCCATTTTTGATGATTCCCCTCTGTCCAAGTGTGAGATCAGTAATTGAGGGTAAAATTCCACCCAGGGTCCTGAAAATAGCCCGATAAATGAGCTCAGCTCTTTGCTGGTTGACTCAGCTAATCCTTCAGCTGCCGCCAGACAGCTTTGATTGTATCTCCTCTCCTTGGGCTCCCTTTAATGCCAAGGCCGAGCCGTGGCAGCTGCAGCAGCTCCGTGCAATTCATAATCTGCCTTTATTCCTGGCTGCACCACTGAACAGAGGTCGGCTCCCGCTCCTGCCTTGATTTATGAATATGGATTTTGTTGGTTAAGCCATTAGGAGCGGTGATGGAGCAATTCCTGGTACATCCTGCACCGTGGAGTGCCTCATTTGCAGCCTGCCCCGCAGAACGCTCCCCCTGCAACGCTCTTCAAGCAGGGAAGATTGTATTAAGGCTTTGTCTGTAATGCTGTAATTCCACCTCGCCTCCCTGAGCCCTCTCCAATGGGAAACAACCCCGCCGCGGGCAGGGAAGGGCTGGGGAAAGGAGGGAGCTGGTGCCCAGGGGGAGGAGCTGATATCCCGCCCCAAAAGGCTCAAAGGGAAGTGTTAAATCCTCTGCCAGCCCAGCGGGGACCTCGCTCCAGCTGCTTGTGGTGCTTCCCCAGACATCCATCCATCCATCCATCCTTCCATCCATCCATCCATCCATCCATCCATCCTTCCATCCATCCTTCCATCCATCCATTCTTCCCTCATCATCCATCCATCATCCATCCATCCATCCATCATCCATCCATCCATCCTTCCATCTATCCACCCATCCTTCCATCCTCCATCCTTCCACCCTTCCACCCATCCATCCACCCATCCCTCATCCAT
>WBNO01004570.1:44951-104526 GCA_013400575.1 Peucedramus taeniatus | reverse complement strand
CAGTTGAAAAGTGATATTTCTAGAATCCAGGAAGGGGTTCAGTAGTTTAGATTTGTGGCTTTGCACAGCTTGTATTTCCATAATCTCTTCAGTCTTTAGAGATGGCCATTTGCCGATGTTTTAACTCTTAAATCTCTTCTACATTTATTGATGGCCTTAATGCACTCTTCTCTTAGTAAATATTTTGATTGTGTATGTTTCATTTACAAAATATTTTTGTGCTCCTAACTCTGACTCAGTTACCAAATCAAGTCATCCAGACTATTCTCCTTCCTATGTCTAAGCATAGGTATCATTCTGCCCCTTTTTCTGCTTAGCAATAACCTGAGAAAATTGTAAGCTTGTTTTTGTATGCCTTTATGGTATTAATTTAAAAGGAAAGTGGTGGAGACCCTGCCTAATTCTTAAGTTTCAGATCTTTTAACTGTCTGATCAATAACTCTGGCCAAATTTCTGCAGTTGTCAAAGTGAGTCCAGCTTTGTGTGAAATCTGTTGATTTATCCCAGCCCAACATCATGCCTGTAGCATCTGCAGCTGGTTTTTTGTACTTTGATGCAGCAGTAAAAATAGTTTCCAGGCTGGTTTCTATAGGTGGTTCAAAAATAAGCGAAGGTTTTAAACCAAATTCATAAGTACAAGTAGGTTTCAGAGGACAGGGAGAAATTTGGAACAGTTGTGCTCCATAGTGGGCTACTAATCACATGTCATGAATCTCCTAACATTTTCTGGTTAAGTGCACAAATATTCATGAGTCTCAGATGTTTTAATTGTTTGAAATGGAGCAATTATGCATCTAAGTATTACCCCTGGACATGCCAGTGAGGGAGTGTGATGGAAGGAGGATTTGTTATTATTTGCAAAAGGATTGTCAACCAACATCATAATTGAAACAGTCCAGCAAGCGCCCACTATCAGATCTGGGAACACATAAACCAAACATTTTACCAAAAATAGCCTGAAAATGAGTTTTCCAAACTGTTCCAGGAGAACTTACACATAGCAAATGCATTAAAGAAAATGAGACTTTTCTTATGAACAATTCATAACTAAGGTGGTACCAAATAATATTAATGCAAAAGAAAGTGATAGCTTTATTACCTTCCAGTCAGCAAAGTATATGGAAAATTTTGCATATTGCCCACCTCTTCAACTCTGTCTTTATTTGGTTTCTGCACAATTAAATTACAACTGAAATGAAAGAATTTGATTTACAGTTTGCCTGGGTAGCCGTAGGCTCTTCTTCATGTAATGAGTATTTTTTGGCTTCATGAAGTATAGAATTAGAAATAGAATCATAGAATGGTTTAGGTTGGAAGGGACCTTCAAAGGTCATCGAGTCCAGCCCTTCTGCAACAAGCAGGGTTATCTTCAACTAGACCAGGCTGGTCAAAAGCCCATCCAACCTGGGCTCGAATGTTTCCAGGGATGGAGCATCCACCAGCTCTCTGGGAATGAGGAGTTGCCACTGTTCCACCACCCTCATAATGAAAAGTTTCTTCTGACATCTAGTCTGAATCCACCCAATTTTAGTTGAAAAAACATTTCTCCCTGTCCTGTTGGAGCAGGCCCTACTAAATGTCTCCCTCCAACTTATAAGCCCCCTTTGAGTACTGAAAGGCTGCAGTAAGGTCTCCTAGTGGAAGAACTTTCTCTTCTCCAGGCTGAACCCCAACTTTCCAAGCACACAGAGCAGTTCCACAGACCTCCACCACATAAAACAAAGGATGACTATGCTTCTCTTGTGTGTTTGTATGAGCAGCCTCTATGGTTTTGCACATGAGATGATAAAACTACACAGAAGATGGCTCTGTTTGGATGTAGGAAAAAAATAATGTTGGGACTTATCTATTTTCTGCCTTAGTTAGGTGCTCCTGATCTTCAAAAGCAGATCAGAACATTTCTTCTTTCATATGTTTTTGGTGATGCCAACTCTGATTCTTTCCTTCTGCTGTGATTTTGATTATAAATTTGCTTACTAGTTTTACTTCCTGAAATTGTTTCCATAGAGGGCCGGAGTTTTTTCTTTCTTTCAGTAAAGGGAAAATCATCCTCCTCAGCTATTTAAATGTTGTGAACATTTACTGAGCACCATTTTACTCTGGTAAAATTTTCTGTGCTGTTTGATACTTATTTTTAGCTTCATCCATTATTTTTCACCTGTTTTAGCAATCACAGTGATTTATGTTTCCCTCTGCTTTCAAAATGTGTATTTTTGAGGCAGATTTTGTTTTGAAAATGCTTAAATGTTTAAACCTATGGGAACTATTTTGTATAATCTATTTTTCTAGGAAAGATGTGAAATATTTAAGCTATTTCTTCTCTTCAGTTACTATAACATTAACACAGTTCCTGTATTTTGGTGATACCCTGTGGACAGTGCCTAAGCTCTTTTAACCTTCATTTTTATGACGCTAGGCTTCTGGCCATTCAGTTTTGTAAGACAATTCTTTTACATTTGTGAGCTGCTCTGGAAATTGCCCAGCTTCTAAAATCAGACCCAGGGCAGAGCTGAGTGGCTCCAGAGGGAAGACAATGAGGTGCTCCACCTGAGAGAAAAGACTCCTGGAAGTAGGGTTGTTTTTTCTAAAGGAAAATAAAAGAGAGGCATGGTGACAGTTTTCAAAATATATAGATCATTTTAAGATTTAAAGGAAGTAATTATTTTTGATGTCCATGGGGATGACATAATGGCCTGAAATTGCATCAAGGGAATTTGGATTAGGTATACATGTACATATATACAGTAGACAGTGTGCTTACAATTTGCTTGTGGAGCTCAAAATGTGTGTACTTAAGTGCTTGCAAATTTTGAGAGCCTTGTTGAAATTCATAGCTTAACAGGTTTCCCTTCTCAAATTGGTTTTTGCGCTGTGCAAATCAAATTTAAATTTCACAAAATTATGAATTGCCAATTGAGGGCTACTGAGAGATGACAACGTCCTATATGGTGGCAAATTTCTTCCAGTGTCATTGTCTGTCTCTGTTCCAATGCTCTGAAATGAGTCAGTAGTTAGCTTTAATTTGTTCAGTTTAATTAAATTCCACCTGAATAAATTTGTTGCGCAAATGCTGAAATTTCCTGGATGAGGTATGCAGCTAAGATCTAATTTAATCTACGCAGCCCTAGATTGTAAGCTACTCTCTTCCAGAAAGGTGTGCTCCATGTAATTACTTAAATAATAACTTTGATGAACTTGTAAGAATAATTATATAAAGAAGGAAAAGCAAAACTGCACACAGAAAACTATTTTTGAACGTGTCATTGTTATTCTTAGAATAACAAAAAATCATTAGCACACTAGAAGCATATTTCACTTTCAAAACACAGTCTTGGTAAGTGTAGCAGCTTGTTTACTTATCCTGATACTGTCCTGTCTACATATTGCATTAATTAAACTAGTACTGTAATCAGATAGAACAGCATTTTCTGCTAAAATGTCTTGCCTTTTGTGGAACGACATTGATGAATTATATTTCTGTTTATGATCTGTGGTGTGAGGAACTGAAATAAATGCCAGATCATTGTCCTTCTCTTTCATACATTGTGCAAAATGGACAAAAAATCTCCCCTCTCTCCCAAATTTCCTGGCCCTGACTGACTGAGGGAAGTGTGTTGCCCAATATGCCATACTTATTTAGGCAATGAGGAAGCATGGATACACATCAGTCAGGTAACCAGTGCTCACAGGAGCTGGGAGCAAAACTTGTCCTTTCCACATGTTGCAGAAATTCCTTTTCTCTTGCACTGTATTTTACAATATTGACTCTCCCTCAGAACCTGCTTAAAGTTCACTTCTGTGTATGATTTTGCAGTGCCTTACTGTACCCTCTAAATCAGTGAAATTCTCTGAGTCCTTCCTTGCATGAAAATTCACATGGACTCTATTTCCTTTCTACTTCCTCCTAAGGTAATTTTCCTGTTACTTTATGAATTTTTAATATTTTTTTCTTTTGCATCCTTGTTTTGCAAGTTCTGTTTAATCTAGGACAGTCTTCCAAAGAACTTTATTTCCTGAAAGTTGCAAAGCAGAGTTGACCAAAACTAGTGGCAGATAACTAACTGATTTAAGAGGTTTCTCTACTCCCACTATTTATACTTATCTAAATTTCTGTAGGTCAGAAATTTCTGTACTGCTGTAGACATATATTTTTAATACATATTCTCATTATGGTGATATTTTCATTACAAATTTAAATAAAACTTTCCTACACTTTTACTGAAATTTAGAGGTAGTTACAAATGTTTTCATAACTATAAAATTTATAATAATTAACACCTATAGCTAAGAGAGAAGTCCTAGAAAATCCTTTGACCTCCTGACACAGAATAATGAGTCTAAGTGCTTCTATAAAATTCCATATTTATTTACATAAAAATAACAGCTGTCAATTTAATTTTCTTCTAATTTTCTAGATTCTTTTCATATATGAGAGGCTCTTGAAATCATGACTGGTAAAGACACATAAAATTTCATAAAGGTTTTTTATTTGCATGCTGAAAATAAGGTCCAAATTACTGAGGGCAAGATTTGGAACAATTTGCTGTAATCCACAGTTCATATCTCCCAGGAAATGTTCCAGATTACAGGTTTCCACAGTTAGTTCCCCCCTTGAGGTTTCTTTAGCTTTCTGAATCTTGCACACCCTCCAGTGTCAATGCCATTCGGCACATGGTGGCACCCCTAGGTGCACTGGGAAGATGAAAAGAAAGGAGTGGCTCCTCCTGGCAGCTCAGAGGGAAGGAGTACACTGGCAGGGTGCATGCAGAGAAGGGAAAATAAATAAAGAGGGGCAGTGGACAGAATACCGGATAGCCTTGCTACCTGGTTGGATAGGCAATAAAGCCCCATGGTTTTATACGCAAAATTTGCAGGTGGATATTCCAAGAGGAATTTGGAAGTCAGTGAGTGCTCTCAACAGCTTCACCAAGAAAACAGTGAAAGACTTTAAACTATTATTATGCTTTGTGTTAAGAAAAACTGATTGATTTGGTTACTAGGACCAAATTCAATTCCTAGAGTAAAGTAATAAATGATGGTTTAGACACCACTCAGAGATCAGTGAAAATTAAATTGTATAGGTGCTCAGAGAGCTCAGTTTTTCAGTATTTCCTCCCCAAGGGGCTGTGTGCTTTTGCACTGGATTAGGGCAGCCACTCAACCTGAGGCACATTTGGTTGGTTTACTCAGGTGACTGTATTCCTCCTCCCTGAGCTATATCTTGTTCCCCACTTCCTGACATGACTATTAGTTTTGTTTATAGAACTATTAACAAAAATGAGAAAGAATCTATTACTGCATTTAACTTCCTATTTATACTTTGTTCTCCCGCTTCAATACAATTTTCTGGAGTAATTTAATTCATTCTGTAAGGAATAAGGGGAAGCAGAATTTGCTCAGTGTGTCCATCTGCTAGTGTGGGGTTAGATTTTATTTTAGTTGTTTTGTCCCTTAAACCTGCATCCATGCTGCACTTTCTCAGCATGAATTCCATACTGGTTTCCTTTCTGAGATTTACTGGGCATCCTTGGAGACAGACCTGGGTCCTCCATATTTTTTGTTTCCACCAAGAGGGAAAAGGGCTTGGAATGATAGTTCTCCTGCTAAGAAATGTCAGGGGACACCAAGTATGGACACAAGACAGCCTCTCCCTCAAAAGAAACCCTACAACGAACTAAACTAGTGATGTAGCTGCACCCACTGAGCTCACAAGCAGCTTATTTTAATTTTCCCGGGTTTTTTGTTTGTGGCTTACTATTGTGTTTATTAGGGCTTCTAAGAAAAAAAGATTACCCTGGTTACTGCCAGTCAAAGCCTGACAAGTGCTACATATGTTTGTAATTAGGTGGTCAAGCTCAGCTGGATATGGCTGGCAAAGATGGTAAACAGCTTAGGACAGAAATGAATAGGATAAAGTGGGGGTGCCTTGCAGGATGTCACTGGATAGGAGTGCACCTACAGCTTAAGGAAGGAGGCTGTGACATAGCCCCACATGTCATAGGTGTGATGTGGGCAAGGAGACATGGCATGCACAACACCTAAAAAAAGTCTTGGGAGTTCTTGGACACTGTAAGAGAATCCTTACCTACAAATTTTAATAAAGGTCAGTGTTTTGTCATTTAACCCCACTATAAATATAGATGTCACCACCACTTGGTACTGAAGAGAGAAATATAACAACATACTAATGCTCTAATTAGGAGAGTACTTTTCTGGCAATGCTAAAACAGCTTCCTTACTTTTCTTTCTTTGTAATCAGTTAATAATTGTGACATTTTGCTTGGCTTTAACTGTGTATCCCTGAAGGCATGTTAAAGACCCCCTGTGATTACAGCAATCGGAATTGTGTTGCTGAAGTGATGGTAACAGAGGCACTTATTAAAATCTGGCCCCTGCTGTCTGAAGTTTCTCAAGACTACACTATGGCAAAATTTAAAATAGAATATAGAATTACACAACACCTGACAACTAGAAATTATGCTATAGCCCAAGTGTTGGGTGAGAATTAGAGAAGCAAGTATGGACTGTCATAACATCTGAAAACAGAAGTGATGCTGCATTACTTGATGGTGCATTTAACAGATTGTTGGCTTTGTGGCTGGTGTAAAGCAGATCTCTTGGCATGCTGTGTACACAAAAAATCACATGGTGCAATGTGCTGCTTGCATGTACGCGAGGCATTTGCAGTGTTTATCTGCTGTTCTCAAGTCTCAGGTGAAAATATGATGCCGCTTTCTTGAAGTCTGTCCACCTGAACAGTATTTTAAATAAATACTCGACATGACGTGTCAGAAGAGAACAAAATTGCTATTCAACTGTAACTGGTTTACACTGTCTCTTGAATCAGCAGCTTTTGTTTGTCTTGTAACTTACAGAGCAATTCTGTTTTCACCTCTAGTGTTTATATCCCTTTCCCTTCCAGGCAACTGCAAAAGCCAGAAAATAGCCTTTGTGAAAATGCCACTGAGATTTTGAGCACCAAAGTAATCTTGATATCAGTTTACATCCCCAGTAGGAAATCAGAGGATGTTCAGCACATCAAACAGTGGAATGGGGCCATGTAATGTACAGCCCAAGGGCCAGATGGGACCTGCTGAGTCATATGATGTGGTTTTCAGCTGCCCCCTCCCTGTATCTGAGGGATGGGGACAGGGCCGCAGAGCTGCTGGCTGGTGCTGCTAATGAACTTGAGCCACCATACACTATTTTCTATCTGCATGCCAAATTTGGTTATGTGCACTTATAATAAATGTCTAATGTTTCTATACACACTAGTCATGATGCTTGGGCTCCTCATGAGGAGCCTGTAAAAGCTTCAGGACTGCAAAAGGGAATCTGAGTGCATGGAGCTAGGGGCTGCCTTGCAGTGTGAGCCTGGGCTGCTCTTTGCTTAACAGCAATGGAGGAAGACTAATAAAAACCTTTTAGGTCATTTTTCATGCTCAGCTCTTAAGTACATGAGCAAGAAGGGAGGCAAAGAATATTCTCACTGTATATATTTTCATTGCCTCAACCCTTTGATTTCAGAAGACATGTACATGTAATATCCTCACTACATCACTGAGATCTTTGTGATGGATCTGCAAATGACAGTATACTTGTCAAATTTTTATGCTGTGGAAAGAATTTTAATTATTTTAATTACTGTTTCTGAGTTACTGGGAAATAGAATTTTTCATTAGTGCATCCAGCTGTGCAAATGAAATATATAATCAATACAAAATGGTTTTGTCATACCCTGTTTGAACAACGATCTATGATAGTTTAAAATTCAGAGGGTTCTTCTGTGATAGTTCTATTAATGCTTCCATTAACAAGAAATTACATTACAATGTCTCTGGGGCTTACTTCAGTGAAAGGACAATTTCTTTGCTGGTAATTTCATCTTGATGTTACTCCCCTCTATTCAGCTTCCCAAAATGACATTTATTTAAAAATCAGCACTAATGAAGTAGTTAACCTTTTTCAATATTATTTAAGCAGATAATGCATAGTTACAGTCACACAAATAATTAAACCTTGAAAGCATCCATTTTACCCAGTCCAGCAAAAGTACAGCACAACTTCCACCATATTCTTTATTTCACAGATAGTACTTTTAAAATGGGAGTAATGACCTTGAAATTATGAAAGAGGGCTGGTTGGCTGACATACAGAATGTGAAAATTATTTTTTGTATGGAAAGGAAGCATGTAAAGCTACTTTCAGCAAGGGACAGGATTTTAATGTCCTTTATATTTTTTTTTAATGCTAAAACTAATATTGATCAGGCTATGAGGGAAGAGTTACATGACTGAAAACTGCACAAATAGTTTACTCAAGACAGCCCTCAATTTTCATTTTTTAAATTTATTTATTGTCACAACAAAGTCACAAAAGAAATGTCTTCTCTCTTTTTGGGGGATAAAATCTGAGTGTGACCCCTCTCATGCAAATGATGTCTTTGCCTGGGGAAAGCAAAGTGTCTGTGTTGTGCTCTGATCCATTGGGGAATTATGAATGACAGGTACTGGAAACTGAACTTCTACAGTGCAAAACATGGGGAATAGGCATTGACCTTGACTTGCAGCATCACTTCAAAAATGAGGTGAAAGTTCAGGGGTTTTGGTGTCCTGGCAGGTTTTATTGCCGTAAAACACTTCTTCAGTGTCTCCCAAAAGTGCAAAGTTCTTAAAAATGGACACCTTTAAAATGATTAATTCATGTTATGTTTTATTCGAGTCTCCATTTATGAGGTTAGGGTGTTTTATTTGCTAGCTGGTGTTCACAGTCATGGCAGATAAAAACCTTCATTTTCTTTCACATGAAAGCTGAAATTCTTACCCAGTGACTTGATTCTAGGAGCTCTGATCAGCTATAGGGAGACACTTAATAATCAAATCCCTAGAACAGATATGACTGCTTCTGTTACAACATTTTCAGTGAGAATGAAAATAGTTCTGGTCCATTATGACCCAGTGAATGAGAGCAAATTCTGTGTTGTCCTAAATCCGTTTTGATCTGCTCATAACAATAGATTGTAATGCTATATGAGTGAATGGGCTGGGGATTTCTTTCCTCTAGATAAATCCTAGTGTCACAGATAGATGTTGATACCAAAATTGGTCAGATAGAAACTTTTTAAGACAGTTTTGAGTAGTAGAAGGCAGATATTCTTTACTTCAGTGTGCTGGGCACTCGGGGGGATACTTCCTCTAATTGAGCGTGCTGAGTGTCCGGTAAGAAGTTTTTATCATCCACACAGGAGACTTGTAATGAGCATCCTAGAAATGTTCTCTAGTAAATTTCGCATGGGTGCAAGCTACAGAAGACCAGGCAATCAGGGAATCATACTGCTCCTGAAAGGCTGTGTACTGCCATCTATGGGAATAAATCACATGGGACTCCATTTTCTTCAAGGTGGGAAAAGCCCATTCTTTATTCACGTAACTCCTTTTTATTTAGTTTTACAGACCTCGTGTGGGACTCCAATTGGTTAGTAGTTTCTGGCCAATTACTTTTATTTGTTAGTAACAAGTTTTTATTCTGTATTGATTGGTCACTCAAACTCTCATGAGTTGTTTGTGAAATAAAGTTTTCATTTTTCTAACTAATGGTGTAAAACCAGTTTATGCAGGTACAAATCGTTGTTTTACCCAGGAATAGCTCACAACAGGATTGCTTTCACATGGGAACTTGCAAAACTCTGGCTTTGACAAGGCCAGCCACTGATTCCAGGAGAGCAGGCCTGATTTTACAAAGCCTTTCTCTATGATTTTTCTACCTTACTGCAACAACCACCTATAATTAAAAGTCTGGTAGAAAAGTATCATGCCACTGAAATTTTTTGGTCTAAGCATGCAGTTTGCAGTACACAGAGAAGTCAGATGGGAGCTTGCTGCCATCAGTTCTCTGCACTGTTTTCACTCACATTATTAAAAAGCTGAAGTTACTGCATAGTTCTTAGTTAATTTTTAAGAGGAAGAAAAAAATTGGCAAAACATAAAAGGCTCAAATATCTGCATATCAACCAGACAACAGCACAGTGTAAAAAAGCAGAAAAATATTTTATTAATATTTCAAGAAGTTCTTGCTCTACTGCTCTATGAGACTACCCTTTATTTAACCTTTATTGATGCTGGAGCAATCTTGAGAAGTGCCAAATATCAGAGAATGTATTTTCATTGTGTTTAATCGTGGATGTCATAGAATGAAGGTAAGTATTAGGAACTGGCATAATCTAAAAGCCACTCAAAAATAAAGAATGCATATTTTTGTAGATAACCATGCCAGGAAAATAGCATAGGTAAATTAATATCTCTCTCTGAACAAAGAGGACTCTTTGAAAGCAAAAATAGATATAGCAAAGCAATGAATACAACGAAGACATCAAAAGAACACACAAGAATGATTACATCAAATCAAAAAGAGCTTAAATATTTTAAGGTGCAAGGCAGATCAAAGGCTTTTAAAGGTATCAAAATTGTGAAGCATATGAGGAAAATAAGATGCTAAGAAGCAAAGACTAGTCTAATGAAATGTACTAATGAAAATGTACATACCACCATTTAAAGTGGAAAATTAAAAACAGTGTAAGCCAAAATATTTACTATTAATAATCCTTTCATCTTTCATTAAGTGAAATTAAAATATACATAATGCTTGAAAATTTATGATATTGTTGAATTTGCCATCATGGTTATGCAGAATAAAATTAAATATAACTAACTTATAATTACTTAAACTTCCTTGAATATGAAAATAAAAGTAATGGAGAAAATGAAATCAAGGATAGGATAAACAGTGAGAAAGCCTCTGACTCGGATTCAGGAGAGTGGAATGAAACACTTTACTGGAGAATTGATGCCAGTGCTAGAGCTAGCTCAAATGGATCTCGGCTAGAGGAATATTTTATGATGTAATCGTAGTGGTGAAAAAATCCACATTTGGAACAATCTGTTCTGTGAAAATAGAGCCCACTGTGGTGATTTTACAAAGCTTTCTTTTATAAAATTGTCATTTTCCCTTGCTTCTTCTTACCTCAGTATAGGCCTAAGTACTGTTCATCCAGAAAATAAATAAGATGTACAAATATTTACTTGAGAATGTGTTTTTAAACACAATTTGCCATTTGTTTTTTGTCCACAGCTCCAAACCCAGAAATTAGAAAGCAAAGGGTTTGACCTTTAAGCTTATAAAGTAAGGTTAATGTGACATTTTTTTCTACTAGGTTATCTAGACTAAGCTTCCCTACCATTCTCTTCTCCAATCCCCAGGTATACATTGTCTGAGAGTCTTGAAGACATCGCTCAGTTCCTTTGAACCTGGGTCATGACAGGATCCTGCTTCATATTTATCACTGTGACAGTACATGTGGATTCCACACTTCTTTTCTCTACTTGGCACCTGTTTTTTTGCTTCGCTGTGCCTGTGGCTGCTCAGCATGTGACAAAAGAGTGAATTCTGCAAGGATAACTGCACAGTCAGTGTAATTCATCAAACAGACTGGGTGAGGGGGACACATGGTATGGAGGAGGGAGGTAATTTTTTTTCTGTTTTGAAGGTATTAAGAGTACACCTTTGTTTTGCAGACCAAGAAACTGCAATAGAGGGACCTGAAAGCCACTTGGAGAGGCTGATGCAGTCTGTAATGCTCTATTGGATAATAAACAATAGTCCACAATTCCAACAAAGAAACACAAGCAGTATGAAAGTATAGTCTGTATCCATTTGTCCATTATCTCTAATGAAATTAAATAATGCATATGGGACCATATGTTTGAAGAATAAAGACACAATAAAATTCTTAACAGTGTGAAGATTAAGACAACATGGGATTTTTTTCCAAAGCTTTCATCCGGGGAAAAAGAGCTTCTTGCTTGCTTCAGGTAAGATTAGCTGGAAAAATCCTATCATATACCTAGAATAAAGTCTGGAAGGAAACAGGTAAATATTTAAATATGGAATAATTTTTATCGGTTTTAATTAAGCAACGGCATTTTTGTTACATGTCTTTAATCTTTAATTACCACCCAAAAGCACTGAACATGACATGATTTATTTATTGAGTCACTGAGAAATACAGTTCACGATTTTGTTATGAATACTTCATATAGAAAAAACAGGTTCTTCTCACTGAAAACAACTGTGATTTTTAGAAATATATGTGTTTCAGGTTTGAAGCACAAGGAAGGCAACAGAAAGACTCTTGGGAGTTGGTTCATGTCTGATGAATGAGTGTATGAGTGTATGAGCTTATAGTAGCTAGAATGAGTGTATGAGCTTATAGTAGCTAGAAGAATGATTTTTTTAAATTGTCCCAAAAAATCAAAATCTGTCACCAAAGAGCAGCCCTGAGTATGTGTTTGGGATTTATATAGGGACTAGATCTAGGGTGATGAGAGCCCAGAGCAGCAGGAATTGGGGCAGGAGCCCAGATTTGAGGAGAGTTACTGCTCAGGCAGCTGAGAGCAGCCTCAGGGTGATGTTGGTGCTAGGGACTGTGTTCACTACCCACAGTTTGCCAGGTGGACTCTTCCAATAGAGTTATCATTGTACCAAGCATGAGAAGCTGTCTCTGACATCCCCTGCCTGTGAATATCCCTTCTGATGAAATAATGAGTTTTTATCTGTAGGATGGGGAATTTATTTTGTAATCAGCTGTTTGTATTTCTGTTGGCATAAGCCCAAGCTGTAGGCCCTCTAAGCCAAAAATCTGCCAACTGGGAAGTTATAACAGGAAAAAACCAGCTGCTGTTTTTTATACTAAAATCCTGGACATACTGTGGAGCCCAAACTGTGATCTTAAGTTTTCCTTTCCCAGCAGAATGCTTAGAGAATGCGTGAAAATACCAATACTGCTTGATCACCAGAGAGATCGTGCCTCCAAAAACATGCAGGGCTTCTTTAAGACTCAAAGACACCTTCATATGGGGTCCAGGTATGCAATTTGAACCTCTAGATAATGTTTACTTGCATGAGAACAATCATCAGTCAGAAGGGAGGAATTGAACCCACACTCCAGGGAAATGTAATTTTCTTTATTTAGAATCTGTCTACAGAGTTTTCAGGGAAGAATGAAAAAACGTTTAAGACTTCATGAACACAGGATATACAACATTTCAGAGGTGAGAAACTTATCTGTATCTACAGGGCTTGTTCATAAGGGTTTGCATCTAACCCTCCCTGCTGGAGTCAGTAACACGTTTGATAAACCTGATATGTTCAGCCAAACTCCAGCTAGTAACTTCTGTACAGAAAACCATCTTATGAAAAGCCTTAAAAAAATACCTAATTCTGTTTAACATCCTTTATAATTTTCAAGCAGTGACTCCTGCAGAACAGAAACAAGAAAAAACAATTATTTGAGTTATTAAAAACCTGCTATGTAAGAGCTTTCAATGGGTTTTGAACTCTTTGGCTCTACTTTGGGTTAGGATTTTCAGCTTTTCACAAGATCAGATCCCAGGTATAAGACTAAACACTGCATCTGTGCCTACTTCATTTAAAGCTAAAATAAAAAGAACCATCTAGTAATCCTGATAATGTTACCACAGGGGAGACCAAGTTGGAAGTGTTACCTTGGACTGCTTGTGCCTTGTGCTGCTGGAGATACCAAGTGCCTTTTTTAAGTGAAAATATTTTTTTTTCCATGGGGAAAAATTTTTTTTTTCTTTCATGAAGAAAAAAAAAATTTTTTTTCTTTTTTTCCATTTTTTTTCTTCCATGGGGAAAATGTTACTATAGTGCTGTGTGAGTAGCTTGTCCCCAACCAATTTTCAGAACAATGTCTAACATTGGCCTGTGAGAGTTTCCTCCCACTGGAATTCAGAATGAAGTTTACTGCAGGAATGATATCTATGGTCTGATTGCTTGTCCACTGAAATTAAATCACAGCCCTCTATTCAGTTCATTATGCATGAAATTAAGATAGAATCTAGGAAAGATAATGGAGTTTCAACTGTGTGGAAGAACTGGGGAGTGGGTACCCAAGGTAGAGAATATTGTGGTGAGAATCTGGGAAATGGAGTGTGTGCCCATACAAGCTTTTGGAGTGGGACACAAGTTTTTGTGCCTCATTTCTAAGTTAGCCAGGCATTGCACTCAGTGTGTCATTATGCTTCAGCTAATAAATCCTACTGCAAAATATAGATGAGAGTTAACTGGGCATGGTATCTTAGATCAGATAAACCAGGTCTGGGATCTAGGGAACTTAGTTTATCAGGACAATGGGCTAAAGATAACAGGGAGTAAGATTTTAAGAGGTTCTAGAAAATAAAGTGAAAATGGAATTAATTCCTGTTATATAGTCAGGAATTCTAAATGGAAATATTTCTGACAATAATCAGTATCTCACTGCTTAAGTTTGCAATATAACCTTTCTCTTTAGCACTGGTTGTACAAATACTTATACATATGTCCCTATCTTGGTTGGAGACAATTTTAGAAGAACACTCTATAACTTTTAAAGTAAAAAGCAGATTTATAGGGTATCATATAATTCAGGATGACAAGTATATTACAATGGACATATGACAAGTATATGACAGATGGAAGCACTGTAAAATCTGCCTTTATCATCATTTCACTTTGTCGTGCTATGGAGCTGCTTGGTTTTATTTCCTCTGCATGGCACAATTAATTTAATTTCCAGGAGTCTTCTGCCTACATGTAGTGGTTCCTTTTTGATGAAGCAGAGATACAGAATTTCACTGGAGATGGACATACATGGCTCTTTACTGAGCAATTTATTTTTGCCCTTAAGTTTTAGGATGATTATGCTTAAAAGAATACACTTCTCCCTTATGTACAGCGATTGTCTTTATAAAAATATACACACATATGCATTTGTGCAGGGGGTAATCAAGAAGCAGTGTACAAATTAATTACTCAAAATATTTTAATTTGCTATCCCAAGAAAGATGGTTAATCTTTGATTAGACTTCCTATTCATGATTTAGAATAGGGACTACATATTTCATGGTATGTAGGATACATCTATATTTAGGTTTGTAAACATTAGCTCTATTTCTAAAATTTTAAATGTGGTCTTAGATCCTTTGAGGAGGAGTTTAGTATAGATAACCTTCTCATGTGTCTTTCAAATCTAAATATTGATGAATAGTGCTCTCAACCATTTCAACATGAATATTCCTAGCCAACGAAAGGTAATGATAGAAATACCATTCTACATCTTAAGAAAGATAGCAGCTTTGCCAAAGTCCACAAGGAGATTTAAAAACTTATGGTTTTCAAAAATATCAGTACTATATACATGTGCTTTTATTACTGTATATTTGAATCTTAACACACAATATTACATATTATTTTATTATGGTCACAGACTTCCACTGTAATTAAGTTATGAATATGTTCTTGGACTTCAGTCTGTAATACAGCTTATGCAGTGTAACATACTCAGGAGTAGTATTTACATTAAATATTGATAATCCTGATATTCACCAGTCAAATATTCATAGGATGATGTCTCTATCTGTATAGCAGGTGCTTACTTAATGGCAGAAAAGTGGTGGTCTGTAGTGGTGTGTGTTTTGTTTGATTTTGCCTCTCTCACTGTTGTATTTTGAGAGGGTTGTAAAATTATGGTTTGCCCCATGTTACCCCTGTCCCTTCCCCTTATAGTGGTTTTTGTCCAGGTTTTCCTGACACTCGGGGTGTCCATCAACCTGTTCCCCCACCCCTTTCCCCCATTTCTGCTAAGTCATTCCCAGTTGTTCTGCCCCCCTTCATGTCAATTAAGTTTTCCCTGCCCAGCTTGTTCTCGAGGTTTCTGTGTCAGTCACCTTGTCCCCCGTGTATGGTTTGTTGTGTGGGTTTTCTCCCACCCCTATGTTTTCCCTGTTGGTTCAGTTAAACATGTCATCATCCCTATTGTAACTACCCATTGGCTGCTGTACGCACCTCCCTGAGTCAGAGGTTTGATAACTTCTTGCTGAGCCTTGGGTGTGGTCCACTTCATCCTGTCCCTTCAAGGAGATTAAAACTCTTTGGAATACCTTGACAGGGTGTCGGACTCCTGGCTTCCTTTATCTCAGGACTCTGGTGGCTTTTCTGTGCAGCTGAACCCACGCAGCTGCCCTGACCCCATCGAAGCCTCAGGGGAGGTTTTGGGGCGGCCACTCGTGTGGCTCCCACCGCCACAAAGGGGCAAGCTAGCCGGATTCCCCGCCTCGTGGTGGCGAGTAGAAGCCGCAGTGGTTGGTACCAAGTTAAAGCAATGTCGATTTTTAATTTTCAACCACTTGTCCGTTTAGCACCCAACTACTTGGGAGCTGGATCTTTTCCACAATCTCTTACATTCTTATCAGAAGGATGCCTTGGGGCTGATAGGGTCTGAAAAAAAAGAAAGAGTTTTTTTGTAACATATATATATTAGAAATGTATTTCTATTTCTAATTTTTTCTGTCTCCTTTGGGGCATGTTTGCCATGAGCTCTAAATTCTGCTATTTCCACTCCAACATCTTCATTACGTGTTCTTGTTTGAGTGCCTTCTACGCTGAGTCTGGGAGCATGGCTGCTTGGGAGATTTATATATTCCAGAGTCTCCTTTCAGCTGCCATCATGTTAGTGGCTACAAGAAAAAGCCTGCTGCACTGCTGGGTGTAGTGACATTTTAGGTTATTTGGCAATAGTCACCACATTATTCCTATTTCTTATTCTGGAACTGCAAAAACCTAATTAATATGAAGGGTGCTCTTATAGTCATCCCACCCCAGAAAGAAGCCTGGAGGTTTTGCCCCAAATACTCATTTGTTTTGTGGATCTATACCCAAAACAGCAGCTTTCAGTCCAAGATGGGGAACTGTGCTAGAGAATGAACACTGCCAAGGAAAGTGCTGCCTGGTGATTGTAATAACATTTATAAAAAAGACATTACAATTTTCACAGAGTCAGTTCCCCCTGACTCCCCAGCTTAGCACAGTGACACCTCTGTGAGACAAAGAAACTGCACAGTTTTCTTTCCCAGGGTCATTCAGGGAGTGAGTGCTAAAAATGGAACATAACTCTTCTGAGGCTAGAAGTCAATACAGTCATTATTGCTCAAGTGGTGCTGGGAGGATATTGCCTGGTCCCGGGGCACCCAGAGTAGTTAAGGAGACAGAAAGATTGGGCTCTTGTTTTTATAACAGGGATGAAATGGCCTCCAAGGCATTGTTAAAAAGATCCTCCTGAAAAGTTCACGTTTCATAAGATTTATATATGTATTGGCTTATTCAGAACTTTAATTAAAAATTGTAGAAGGTCCTTTAGTTCATTAATTGAAGATGTTTCCCCTGTAAATGAGAGATTAATTTATGCCTGTTTTTAATTGTTGGATGCCACCACAATTGGTGCTGCATAAAAATACATACAGTACATAAAATATGAATTAAAACAAGTGAATAATTAAAACAACATCAACCTAAAGGCAGGAGGCATTTTAATATGGGAGTCTGGTAATGGTGCATGAGTTTACACGGATTAATTTTTCTAAGACAGTTCAGAAGTATTTAGCCTTTATTCTGCCCTTATTTAAAATGCTTCATATAATACATCTCAATATTTTACATAATTTAAACTTTCATAAGACATTTTGTTCTCACTCTGTAAGGTTCTTCAACACACTGAAACACTGCTAAGATCTTAAGTCTACAAATCATAATCTTTCCAAACAGATCCTTTGGTCTGAGGCTTTGCATTGGTAATCAGTAGTATCAGTGCCTGTTATAGATCGGCTTGCTCATTTAGGGTGATGCTTCCCTCCTGGAAATAGAAACACACTTAGATATGTAGGTGGGTGTGTATATATAGAAAAAGGCATTCTGCACTGGTCAGAACACCACAGTTAGCAGACAGCTGAGCATTAAAATGTCATGGAAAAATGTCTGTATTCCTTATACCAGAGTAATATTGAACTAATTTGGGTAGCAAATATGCAGGGGAAGGCAGAGTTTGCTCCACTGGCAGACAAATTAGAGACAAGATCCTGTGGTTTTATGTTCTCAGGAAGTAGGTAACATGTATGAGCTCTCTGCATATTTAAGGACACATCCTACAGAGGGGCACTGGTTCAGCAGTGACCATCAGCAAAGTATTTTTCAATATGTGTAATTTTGAATCTTGTTCCAGTGACTGTTCAACTGGAATTAATCATATAGCTAAAAAAAAAGAGTGTCTAAGGCCTTTTCTGGTTTGGCTTAGGTATTTGAAGGAGGCTTTGTAGCAGTGAGGCCCTTGCTGGCCTGAGTGCATCGCAGCAGATTGTATATAATATATCACATATATTTATTATATATATATATATATTACATATATATTAATATAGTATATGACAGTATATAAATATAATTATATTATATACTATACAACATAATTAATATAATATATAATGTAATATTTAATATATCATGTCTATAATATAATTCTAATAATATATAATGTGCTTGAGTAGCTATCAGGAGGTTTTAAGAAATTTAGCAATAGAAGGAGATGAGGTGAAATGAAAAAGATTCCTAGGGCAGAAAAAAAAAAGAAACCTTGCCAATTGTAAAAGTTTTACAAGAGAGCAGAGTATTTATTACTGTAATAATTCCATTATTAACTTTTTGATAGATGCTTTACATATGAATATTAACAGGAGATAGCCTGGATGCAAACTATTCACAGAGCATGGAAACATTATTTTAGGTTCCTGAGTGCATCTGTCAGCATATCCTTTGATCCTGGTTTGTAACATATCTTCTGTTTTAGTTCTGGATTTCTGGTCTTTCCTGTACAGTGTCTTCGGACTCCAACAGATTACTTCAAAATACATGGTAGCTTTGTGATGTGAACAAATATCTACTGAGATCAGATTCTTTAAGTTTTATATGAATAGTATATTAGGTAGAAGGAACTCTTGTATGCCTGCACATCCCTCAGCATGTGAGTTTTCTCTACATTAGAAAGCAAATCACAATCAAAGAGCCTTACATGGATTTTAGATTTTGACCTTGAGCAAGTTACTGAGGCCCTCTGTGTTTTAGTTTGAAGCTCAGATTCTTGCATGTGCAAAATGCTAATGGTCTGTGCATCAAGGTGTACGTGTATTTTTCTCTGTGTAGGAACATGAATCCTAGAGGTGACTTTTTGTTTTTTAAAACCTTTTTCTTTTTTTTCTTTCTCTTGACCAGTTGCTACACAACATACTCCACGCATATTTCCAATCCCTATCTGGATGTTTTGTTCCTATCTGCTACTTTAGTAGAAGAAGTCACTCAGTTTGCAGAACCTGAGTTTTGCGTCTGTTTAAGCAGAATTCTTTTTGGGTTTTAGTCTTGGCTGCAGCAGCTTTTGTAACCCCAGAGCTTACAGCCTGCCTCTCTTTTGGCTGTGAATGCTTCTCTTTCTCCCTTGGGAGGAACAGTACACTTTCTTTTCCCCCTGGAAAATAACAGTATGACCTGAGAGGCTTTTTTTTATAGCAACTTTCTCACTCTTAAAACTATAGCTGAGGATTTTGTGCACAGTTCTGCACCTCTTGTGATATTATGAGGACATTCAACTGCTGAACTACTGCCCATTTGATGGTCCCCCAAAGTCTCCCACTCTAGGCCTCTGTAGGATTTGTTGACTTTAGAAAGTGCTCCTGTTTATGTTTCTTTCAGTCTTCCCTTCCCCCTGCTCACCCTGCCAAGTGTTTCTACTAGCAGTTTTTTATTCTTTTTTTTTAAATATGATTTTAGGTATAACAAAATTCTTTCTCTGAAGAATAAAGGCAGTTGTCTGCAGGCTCTGCTTAGCTAGCACCACCAGTCTCAGAGCCAGGCCAGCCTTCTGCCAATGACCCCAAGCCTTGAAGGAGCCAGGCTCAAAAAGTACTCAAAAGGAAAAACAGAATTCTACTTTTCTTGACATCTCTGTCAGCAAGCAGCAGAAGCACATGACTGTGTTTCTTACCGGGATGTGGAGGAAAAGGTAAGTAGTTTGGGCACGACAAAAACATGAGACCAGAAAGCTGCTAAGCAGCTCCTGAGGAGAGCCATGTGGCTGATGAAAGACCTTATCCTTTTCAGATTTTGCTGCAGAGCATTTGCAAGAATAAGAAGGTTTCATCCCTTCCCCAAGAAATTATGCTGGTTGCTTTAAGAGCCTACTGGTTATCAACTCCAAGTCTTGCAGAGGTGAGCAGCTGTCTGAATATCCTGTTTCCAGCATTAAAAGAGGAAAAGTAACTGTTCTTTATTTGGTTTATTTTGCTAAAGTTCTTAACTTTTCCTAAATTTAAAGCAAACTGGGAAGAGAGGGGTATTTTGTTTATAAAGTTATGTATAGGGATAATCAAGAACCCTTGTTAAAGCAATGCATCCTTTTCCTTCCTTGTCTGGACTTGTCCAGGCTTCCTGGAATTTCTGCGTTCACATCCTGAGCTTTTCTCCTTTATTTTAAGGTTTCCAAATATAATTCCGTGGTTTGGGTACAGTTTTTAACACTTGTAATATACTTGTCTCAGCCGTGTCCTCTGTCTTTCTGGAGAGCCTATCCCAGCTAAGAAGATAAGTTGTGTCTAGGATCAAGAGTTCAGACTACACCTGTCCAGAGGAGCTGATAGGTGACATCATGCCTTCTCTCAGAAGCTTGTTTTATATAGTCATGGCTTTTCTTATTAGCTCCTTTTAATTCCTCTGACTCTCAGCACTGTTAACTTTGTGCTGACTTTTCAGTTAGTTCTTTTAGCTTATTTCTGAATCCAGGGACAGATTCTAATTTGAGTAAAAGTCCTTTTTTTTTAAATTTTTTTTTTTATTTGCTCAGGGTCTCTGAAACACAATTTGTATTGATGAAAAAAGTGAGGCAAAGAATAAACTATAAGACATTGTGCTCTCCTTTAATGTCCTAAAACCAGTGGGTGATGAACTTTTTGTATTTGTATTGAGATACATTTTATTTCTTTCTATTCTTTCAGTAGGCAATGCATACTGATATGATTTAAACAGCAGAAAAATACACATTATCCCATGAAATAATGCTGTTTTGCATCAAGGAAAAGTTGGCTTAGTTGTTTGTGGTTTCCTGAGGTAAACATAGGACTTTCTTATGCTTTTTGTATTGAATGGAAAATTCATTTTATTTATTCTACCTTAGCTTGGATTGTCAGTTTAAATTCACCTGCTGAGTACTATCAACTAGTGTTGGCATCTTTATTCATGCTTGAAGATGTCCATATTCATTACTGGATTTTTTTAGCTTAACAAAGCTTGGAATTAAATGCAGTCCACAAAGTGAGCATTTATTATCCTGTGATGCACTGAGAGCTGGTGCTGCTAAAGGAAAGGATTGTTTCAGGCATTAAGTGTCCAGTCTGATTATGAAACTCTGACCATTCCTGGTGGAACCACTGCAAGAACAACATCGTTACCATCTGTGTCCGCGTCAGAGGCTTCATATCTGGCTGTTTAGCATTTCAAAAGTCCTACAGATGTTGATGTTGCATTATTCATTGAGTTAGAAACTGCCACAGCTGTGTGCTTTCCTGTATATTCTTTCAAACAATCTGGCAGCAGACCCTAGTTTGAGCAGGGTAGAGTACAGACTACAATTTTGATGGGCATGACTCTGGTACACGTGATTTGTGCCTAACTGGCAAACTTACAACCTCTGAAGAAGCAAAATGGAGTTTTGTCACTGCACTCCAGCAGTTTCAGAATTCCAATGACATTGCAATGGATTGAAAATGAACATGCTTTGTGTACATCTGAATGTTCCCATGGTACTGAAATTATTTTAGAGAACCCTTTCAAATCAGTACATCAGCCTGTCCATTGAGAGATTGATGGAGTGAAAGAAGTGAAGCGTCAACTCCAAGAGAAATACTGGAGGAAAAGGAAGGAGGAAAAACAATAGGACAAAAAAGAAGCAAAGGAGGTGGAAGAAATGGAAAAGGATGTGAAATGCACTGTATATTAAAAAAGTTGAAAAGAAGGAAACAAAATGGAGCACATTAAAGAACAAAAAGGAAGAAATATTAAATTAAATTATAAGGAAGAGCAAAACACAGAGTTCATGAAAAATATTTGGTGAGATATGGCACATCTGCATTAGCTACTTGAAAAGGAATCAGATTCGAAAACATAATTTCTAAAATATTTCTAGTGAGTAATTGGTTAAAAATACTCTGCTCTTCTTGTGAGAGCAAAGTAAGAAAAAAGGGATTGGAATCCAAATTGCCAAATATCCATTGAATAAGTTTCTTCCCCAGGAATCAGTACAAAGCTCTGTTTGTTTATTTCTACCCATAGAATCTGATATTAGAAGTTATTCAATTGTTTGGAAGCAATTTGTTTTCATAACTTGTGACTGAAAAGCCAAATCCCAAGAAGCTCTGCAAACTTTGCTGAAAATATTTTAAATCTGTTACAATGATAACAAAAGTGAAAGGTGGCCTTCACTCAATGATGTCTCCCAGAAAGAGGGTTGGTGCTTCATGATTTTTTAGGGAGTCTGCTTATGGTGTTTTTGGTGGTTTTTTTTTTTTTTTACTTGTAAAATCTCTGTTATTGAAAATAACAAATTCACACATGAACAATGGGTGATTCCCTTGCATAAGCTATTCAAAGAAAGAGGTAAGGAGAAAGACCTGCCATTCATTCATTCATTCTTTCTTTCTATCTATCTATCATCATTTATGCATTTAATTGAGTGACAGCAATTGAAATCTATGTTCAAAATGCAATGAAAGACTAAAAATAGTCACCTCTCCCACTGCCCATTTAAACCGTCTCAATTTAGAAAACTTTAACCCCTTATAACATGGCAAAGTAGTAGGTAGTGGCATTTCCTTATATCTCCTTTGTTCTTATAGCTCTCCTTCTCTTAGGGAGAGACTGTTTTTCTGGCATGTTCTAGACTCTGAAAGGTTGCTTTTTCCCAGATCAGAAGAAATGAATTTGTCACTGGACAACACATATTTTTATGTTCAGCTCCCACACAGCTGTTTACAGCTGGAGCACACAAGCAGTTTGAGAGGCAAGGCTGAGACTGTGTGTGGGTTTAAATTTCACTCACTCTGAGTGAATGCCACTGGCTTTCTCATTCCTCCTCTGAAGAGATGAAGACCCCTGGACACTTAATGCCACTGAATCCTTGCCCCAGTGCTCTGCAGGGGTAGCTCTGTGTCATCACTCTACACTTGGGTCCAAATTCTGTAATCTGACTGCACTGGGCAATTTAAATAACACTGTGATCACACTGCTCTGCATCTCTTTACTTTTCCTGTGGGGCTAGGTTAATAAAGGTCCTACCTGTTGGATGAAACCTATTTCACTTTTCAGTGTCTCGCTTATCGAGAGAAAAAATTCACATCTTTTGGGACAAGTGTAATGAAACACCTGTTCAAGTGCCCAGTGACAGCCAAGCCAGGTAGAGTTCAGTTTGCAGAAGGACTGGAGGAAGGGCAGTCAGTCAATAGTGAAATAGGACAACTTTATAAAATCAGCAGTGTTTTCACCTTGAACTCCCTGTCCTATCTGGATTACTCACATGGAAGGGTGACAGAAATTATTTGTAGCATTCTGTATTATTGCAGAGGCAGAAGTTTTTGATTATATTTAGAGGACTGGCTTTGTTGGAGTAAGGAAAAACATGGAAGAGTAACCCAAGCACTTATCTAGTTTTGATGTAAGAACACACTCATGAAAAATGGCTGTTTAAACTTGTAGGAGAAACCACAACTTACCCAGCAGAGTTTTCTAAATAAAATGCAAATAAAGTATTTTAAAGAAATATTTATATCTAAATTCTTGCTGCTCTTGAAAAGGAGACTGTAGTTTTCTATATTTTATGAGTAATTTAAGTATGTACTATTATGACATCACATATAAATATTGCGCCTTCATTCAGAAGATATGCTTATTGATCATTACCAATATTATTAGTCAATGGAACTTCAAATCTGCTTTCCGATACTTTATCTGTAAAACAAGGTGAAAATAAAAATATGAAATTAGATATTGATGTATAACATCTTTCCCTGCTGGCCTTCTAAAACCAATTTTTTTTTCCTTCCTCTGTTTTTTAAAAAAATATTTCTACCCTGATTTTTAATGTTTCCCCTCAATCCTCAACCATCCACGATTCTTTGATGAAGTCTAATTTTGCCAGCATTTTGAGCAGTAATTTTTGCTGAGTTTTATTAACCAGAAGTGTACTTTGATCTTTTCATCACATGTCCATACTTCTCAACATCAAACAGCAAAAATCCTGGAAGCGCTAGCAGTTAAAAGAAAAAAAAAAGTTTTAAACAATCATTAAAATTCATGGGGCAAGTTCAGGTTTTGCTCGTGACATTATGAGGAATCAGAATTTTCAGAGCCTAAAGACAGCTGAGGTAGGGTAGGAGGGTGTATCAGTGATATCTATTGGGGTTATTGGGAGACAGGGAAAAGCATCAGATGCTACATAAACAAGAGTGCCATAGAAAAAAATGGTGAAACAAAACTGAAGAGGGGTCTGTAGGAAATCAGTGAGTATATCCACTCATTCTGATTCTTACCCTACCAAAGTTTGTTTTTCAATAAAGATAATGAAAAGGACACAGCCATATAAAAGGTCTGTGTGGGGATCTAGCCACATAAATGCAAATCTCAAGTTGTCCCATTTCAGTCTGTTTTATCTATTTTCAAACTATTACTTTTTCAAAACCTCCATTGCTTCTGTATGAATTATACTAACTAGAAAGTTGAGGGTGGCAGCTGTGAGGGAAAAAAAGGCATTTTTAATTTTCTGGGAGCATTATTAATTTAACATTGGTGACTAGATAGCATGAGCACTGTGCTAGATTTTCTGCAAAAGGCTGGTTCCTTCTCTAAAATAATTTTTCTCAGTCATATTTCTGCCTCTCTTAGGAGTGCTCTGTGCACAAGTTCTTACACTGCATGACTAGCAGAATGTTTCAAAAGCAATTTTGAGGGAAGCAAAAGAGATCTTCTTTCTCCCCTCCACCCCTTGTTTAGAAAGAGACTTTAAACACTCAATAAATTCTGCCCTGCTTTGAGATTTTATATGTAGAAGCGGGCTGATTCCTTCATGGAGGCCATGCAGCATCTGTCTATATATAGTATTTTTAGGAACAGCTATGAATTCTTCACCTTACTCATGTAAGTTTTTCCCTTCTCCTTGTAGTGTTCCCTAAGCCTATGGAGAAATTTCCATGCATTAAGAAAAGTGAGGAGGTCATAGAATCATGGAATGGTTTGGGTTGAAAGAGACATTTAAAGGTTTTCTAGTCCAAACCCCCTGCCATGGGCAGGGACACCTTCCATTAGACCTGGTTGCTCAAAGCTCCATCCAACCTGGCCTTGGATGTTTCCAGGGAGGGAACACCCACTACCTCTTTGGGCAACCTGTTCCAGTGTTTCACCACCCTCATCATAAAAATTGTCTTTCTTAAACCTAGTTTCAAATGATGGTCTTGAAAATAAATTTTGGTTTTGTGCATAGATTTTGGGGCTTCTGCCTGCCTTAATACTTTTTTTCATTCTGTCTTTATTGGTGATGGGGGGGGGAGTATTCCCTTTCAATTTTCATTTTCCTAGAGGATATATGCTGTTCTGCTTTACAGATGACCAAAACATTCTGGACCTTGTTTTTTTTCCAGTATGTTAAAAACTAAGTCTTACAAGTATTAAATGAAATATCTTGAGCTCTGTAAAGTTTCACTTGTAAAATTCAAATTACGCATATGATTTGCTTTTTCAGGATTATAAAGTAAAAAAAAACCAAAATTTAAAGAAATGCATGATTATATAAAGAAAAGTTGCCATAGGTGAGAAAAACTAGATAGCTGATAACACTGGTCCCCATGTCAGACAACACGTGGTTGTTCCTACAGTCACATAATGTGCAATGTTTCAGAATCTTTGTGGCTCTACATCCCCAAAGTCCCTTCAGGTTTTTTCATGCATTATGGATTCTTCTCTTGTAGAAAACATCCCTGCTTTGATGTGTCAGAGGTTATTTTTTTTCTCAATTTTTTCAAAAATTGAAGTATCTTCTTAGCTGAAATATTGACTTTAAACATTTTTTTCTTAACTTCACGCAAATTGCAGCAGAGAGAACTTTTTGTTAATGGACCAGACCTATGACCTCCTAAGGCATAAGAAGAAAATTTAAATGTAGCTAATGACTTCGTTATCATGTGTGTGAGCAGGTCAACATGAGAAAGAGCAAGGATGGTAAAACAGATGACAAGGTAGGAAGAGGAATATTCATACAGCTTTGTCTCAAACTATGAAAGATGTCTTCTTAATTTTGGACTCTGACAAAGAACTTGTGTGGAAGTTTACCTCAGACTTCATTCAGTGGCTTGCAAAAATCATCATTTTCTATTTGAAGTATTTGGGCACAGAGATCTTGCCTTCACTAAATTTCCCCAAGATTTTTGTTTTAAAATAAAAAAAAAATGCATCAATGAAATATTCAACCCAGAATATCCTTGATGAAGTTTCACTACGTAAGAAACGTGGCTTTAATAAAGATAGTAAAGCTTTTGTAGTTCCATAAAAGTTCAACTATAAACTAATGTTAAATGGAATGTATAAGTTTGAGCAGGTTATATCCTTTGAACTTAATGGCCCAGATCTTTGGCTGCTGGTAAGAAACACACAAGACAACTCAGGTGAAGGGCATACAGGGGTGTATTTAAGCATTTCTTACCAAAGTGCTTCTCCATATAGGACAGGGAGATAAGAAAACTCTAAAATCTGGCTGCTGCTAATTACAGTTGCAGCCATTGCAGCTGAAAGGTGGATGGTAGACTTCATGGCTTTTTGCTGCATTTATTTTAAGATGATTACACCTCTTTGTGGGACTATCTTCAAAAATTACTGCTAGGAGGTACCTGTGATCTCAAGAAATTATGTTTGCACATGAAGCTATTTAACACTCATGCTATTCTGGCTATTTCATGCTACTGAGTGATTTTGTTTTTCATCTATTTTTATGCTGCTTCTAAAATTTCCTTGAATGAATTTTCACAGGTAGTCAGATTCAGATCATCTTCTTGGCAGCACAAGGCTGTGAATGATTGGGTCACACATCTTTTTAGAGGAGAAGCACGTAATGAGATACTGATCATTACCAGAATTACATAAAAGGAGATCAATGTTTAGCTTCCCCACTTATTTTCATTTACTTCCTCACATATCCTCTGTTTAATGTGCCAGTGGTAGGCTTTGTTATTAGTTAAAAAAAAAAAAAGTTAATTAGAATACTACTGCTGTGTTATACCACATCACAAAATACATCCCCTAACTCCCATTTCTTTCCACTTTTCCATCTCCTTAGTGGTTTTGTGGTTGATTTGTTCAAAAGGAAACTCACAGGAACCAAAAAAATTCATGCATGTGGTATTTCACAGGTGGATGCCCTAAAGTCAGAACTATTTCCATTCCTCACATGCTGTACTCTTAGTGCAATTTGCTGTAAGCATGCAGTTATCAGCATTTGTAAAATTCATCTTATCTAGACAAAAAAAATCTCATCTACCAATGTTGGTAAATATATATATATAGTTGCTAATGACAACTTAATTTTCACCTTTTTCTTTCAAAATCTGGGAGAGCAAATGGGTCTGTTAAACCCTAAATCTGGACTATTTCTTTTTAACATTTTGCCTAGATATCTTTGTGGTGGGTAGGAAGTGGATGGGGTCAGAGGGCTGGAAATCTGTGTAGTATTTTTCTTGTAAAAAACACGTTTTATGAAGGGACTTTTCCACCTGGAAATATCCATGTGCCTTTGTCTTCCACCTGAAGTATAGGTTCATTGCAGCAGTATTACCAAATATTCAGTGCCTACAATGCTGAAAACAGGTACTGCCCCTGAAATTTTTACCAATGCTTCTCTGAGGGCTCAATCCCCTCATTCTGCATAAGCCATTTTATTCTCCTAGCCTTGATGCCAAATTAGACTGTACAAGAACTGCAGCACTTGGGAGAGTTCAGTTCACTGAAGCTGAAACTCTCTTTCCTATAAATATTACCAACATGGGGTACTCACTCTACTTGCTTTGAGGTCTGTGCTCAGGCCCCTCCTAGCCCTATCTCTTGTGTGTGACTGCTGCCTGGGTTGGGCAGAGAGAGCAACAACTGTTTTTATAGGGCTTTGGTACATCAGTCTTTATGTGAGGTCCACATTTCAGCAGGTAAAACTTTGTGCAGTGAAGCCTTGGTGTCCTGGGACAGGCGTAAAGGCTTCAGGAAATAACTCGTTGTGCACTCGGGTGGCGAAGCGAAACCAGAGCCTCAAGACTTATGGGCTGAAGTGAAACCTCTGGGGAGATGTTAGACCCCCAACAACTAATTACTGTCATTAATCAAATTATGGCAAATCAAGCAGTCAAATTATGACCAATATGATTGCTTGAAACATGCCAATTTTAGAGCAGTACATGGAAATTTGAAGTGTATTCCCCACAGGAGTGATATAACCATCTGTGTAGGTTCAAACACCAAGCTGCATCCCAGTCAGAAGCAAATTTTAAGGAGATAGATTTCACACTCTCTCTTTTCATTCACAGTCAAACTTCCCATTCAGTATCATATCTGCTGACTATTGATTTTCCTTTTTCATCTACTTAGCTGATGGAATTAGGGCTGTGTCATGTAAACAGGACAAACAACAAGCTTTAGCCTTCTGGAACCTGGCTGCACCTTTTTCATAGGTAAATAAAAAGAGAGGTTTTGATAAGGCTGAAATAACACCAAAATAAAAGCAGTGGTTTACTTACTAACAGAGCATGTAGTGCTACAGTCATCATTGAATGTTTTACATGGAGAGTGATTCTGGTGGTTATGTGAATTTTAATATCCTGCATAGACTGTTGAAAACTGTTAAATGTTTTTCAAGTTGGATATTGAATTGTTTTATGCAGATTATAATGATAATTTGATTATTCTTGCAGGCATGTACTGTCAGCTCCCAAATATTTGCATTTTAATTTTTATTTTGATTGATGGAAGGATGAAGGATTAGAAAATTGTTTTTGTTCAATGACATTGTCTTTCAAAGCTAATATCTGAATATTAACACTATTTTTTGTATTCTTGGTATCCTAAACAGCTACTGAAGCTTTCTAGAAACACTACATGCATCATAGAGATATTTAGCACTATAAAGCTAATGGCTTTGTAAATGAATGATGGTATAATTTGCAACTTTCCCCATTCAGTTTTAAAGTAGTTTCAGAATTTCTTTAAAGGCTAGTTCACCCAGCTTGATAAAACTTTTCCATTGAGCTAGTGGATGTAGCATCCAGCCATTAAATGTCTTCCTACTAGACGTAATTCAAATACATACAGTATTCCATTATTATTAGTTATTGATAAGCCTAAAATTTTTTTTCTCTTGCTTTCTTTCTCATGCCTTTCAATCCATGTGCGTCATTAAATCAAAGAATCTTATATACAAGGATAAAAAACAAATATATAACATATGGGGGTAGGGGGTGGGGGGATGTGTTATATACATTTTTTAATTGTGTATCCTGTCTTTTACCTTAAAAAATAGGATTTTTTCTCTTGCCCTAATTTAAATTTTCTATGGCTCATGAAAATAGACAGTTATAAATACTACATCCTTTGAATCATTAGTAAGTTTGGGTTTAGTGCTTGTCAATCTAGTTAAAAGACTAATGTCAAATTGTCTTTTTTTTGTGCTATGCTTGTTTTCCATAAATTGACAGAAAACAATTTATTCAGTATTTCTTCCATTAATTGATTATGCAGATATTATTTATCGTGCTCTGCAAGCACATCTTTGCATAAATTGGATGTTCTTTATCATTCTGAGTTACACTGTATTTACAAATGCCCTATTTTCTGCTCATTATTGATGACTTTATTCCATGGTAAACTCATCTTCATTAGAACGGCTTAAGCACTACTGTTCATTTATCAGCAAGGGAATTTGCTGAAAATCCCCACCATGTTTTCTATCTTTAGCAAATTATTTTCCCAACAAATATACTTTCAAATCCTGCAGCTGTTTTTCTCCATGAAAATATAGTAAATAGGAAGAATGATTTTCTCTTAGCACCTCACCGTCAAGGTATTTCTTTTAGCTGCTATTAAAGTTTTCAAGTGATTTCAGTTTTACTGTTTAACTAAAAGAGACAAACACAGTAAGGAGAAGCAGCATCCCTGGTATTTTCTAGAGTGTTAATGGCTGTGTTGAGGTCATTCCAGTTAGGAATAATAAGTTTCCAGACTAGCAATTTACTTGGTTAAAGGAAGGGTTGCCTGGATATCTTCTCTGTTTATTGTCTTTTTCCTAGTCATGAATATTGCCCATGCATGATGTTTCAGAATTTGACTGAGTCCAGGGAATATATTCACAAGTGTGATCCATTTTCAGGTACAGAAAAACCTTTTCTCTTTATAGCTTTTTTTCCCTAGCTAAGAAAGTATTTTGTCATTGCATTAGTGAGATGTAATTACAGTAATTCATCTTCAGTCAAAAAATTTCAGGCTTGAAAATCTCCTCTGTGGTTGCACAGGCATAAATGCTATGTTAAAACATAAAAACTAACATTAGAGTAAATAAAAACTCAACATCCTGTGGCGTACGACACATTGCCTACTTCCATGTGGATTAGCAGCCTGTGAAAGTGCTCATATACTCTCAGACTCAAGCCGCAGAATACATGGCAAATCACAGTCCTCTCCTGCTCCTTTCTGCAGGACAATGGAGGAGCCAGCTGCAATTCTTTCTGCCTGAGAAGGAGCTGGCAATGCCAGCATAGTCCTTGTTCTTTACCCAGAACCAAGTCTTCACACATGACCTGTGTCACCTGCTGTGTTGAAACATTACTGCCTTTTCCAGTGATGTGACACCTCCTGTATGGGAGCAGTGAGAAGGAAATGGATATCTCTCACCTGACCTTTCCAGCCTGATGTGTTGGATGAGATAAGGAGGTCTTGGTTTTAGAAGTACATCATCGGAAGATAATAGAGTACCTGTGCAGCACGCTGCCCCTGAGCTGCTGCAGCACAGATGTTCTGTGACAAAAAATGGTAGAAAGCAGGAAACTGTTCCTCGTGCTCCTGTGGCTGAGTGCAAGCTCATCATTGCTGGCAGTCTCAGAAATGCCTGTGGTACTAGACAGGAGGAGAAGAGGGTGAGACACTGCAGTCCAGAGGGTGAGTATTCACACATCACACAGGACATCTGGATTGTGTACTCTGCCATGTTAGCAAGAAGAGGAATAAAAGGAAGGTTTACTGCCTCATAATTTTTTGCTTTTCTTTATTATTTTCTATGATTTTTCTTTGAGAATTAGAACCAGTGTCTGATGAATATGTACAGGAAATAGGCATCACTCTGTAGCGAGCAGTTTTGTGTCTTATCTACCTTGGAATAATGAGGCTGGAGCTGTGATGTCTCTGACATTTTCTATTGTCAGTTCAACTGAGTCACCACTTTGTTTGCTGGTTTGTGAAGTTACCATTGGGGGTCTAATTCCTCATCTGCATTGCATAGGGAATTGTTTTAAATGTCTTTACAGGCCTCTATACTCACCTGGACAATCTTGCTCGTGTATGTGTACAACTGCTTGTTAATACTGGCTTTTATTTGAAGCAGGTTTCAAAAATCCACAATCATTCTGAAATCCTCTATTTAGGGAGAAAAAAATTCCAGGAAGAAAAACAAGCAAATGATTGTAGGTCACCTTTAAAATTGCAGGGAGAATTTCAGAATGTATATGTTATTTACACAGCTTTTTTTTGGTTTTCTCAGTGTCACATAGGATGGTTGCACCCATGCTTCTCTTACATATGAATAACAGAATGGTGCGTGCTCAGCTACTCCTCTTGCAGGGCCCTGAAAAGGTTTTACTGGAATATTTCCCCTCCTCACCCTTGCCATTTAAATTAGCTTCCCACTCCATAGAAAAAATATACCTTATGTGATATGAATATGGAACCTCTGTAGTTAAATTTTTATTTCTACCAGCAATGACTGCTTGCTTCAATGCTCACAGAAAGAGACTCTAAAAGAGGTCCAAGCGTAGCTGGAATGAATTAAGATTTGAATTTCAACATACATTCATTGAAAGGTTTTTTCTTTAAAGGCACTGAGTTCTTCTGATGGCAAAGGATTCACCTAGATCATGATTTGTAAAGGACTGTCTGGACTTTATTGGTAATTGTAAGTCCCTGTGCAGGCTCACCAGCCGTACAAGGAAAAATAAAGGCCCTAAACCATAGATCTTCTCTTTGTATCCCCTTCCTCAGGGCTTGCTTTATTTCCAAACCCACAAACTCTAAACCAGAACAAATCAACTCAAATTGCTCAGTAATAATCACCTGAGGCCCTGCCAGCCTGAGCCAACTAAAAGGTGACAGCAAGCAACCTCATCCTATGAGATTTTCTTTTGTTCCAACCTTCTCAGTCCTTTCATGACTCCATCACAAACACCATCACCAGCCCAGGTAACCTCTAAGGTGCCAAAGTGGCTTTAGCCAATGACCATCTCCTCTGCTCTTTTGCGAGGGCTGTCGATTTAGGCTGATTTACCACATTTTCATACAGGTAACTCACATTCCCCACAAAAATGATATCACTTAAAAAAGAATCAATACTTCAAAAATAGGGCCTTTCATAACCTGAAACTGTGAGGACTAATGCTAAAGGGAATTCAGGGACTTTCTGGGAAATAAGGAGGTCTGTAGTAATTTGGAGTAGCTTTTGCCTTGATTAATTGACACAGGGAGTGTTTTTTAATCACAAGAAGTTTTTGGTTTTGTTTTTAAGGCTGACCAGTATATCATTTAATATCATATATGTTCATCTTATCACTCTAAAGGAGGAAAATGAACTTAAGACAGGATACAAGAGAAGATAATATAAATATATATATGTGTTTACATATATAAATACAATTATTGATAGACGTGAAACTTTCAGGACATGCAGAATATTTTAAGTACAAGCATTTGTGTAGACATGTAAACCATTAATGGTGCATTTTTCCCAAATCCACAGGGAGATCTTTTTTTTTTTCCTGGAGCTCTCCTGTCTTCCTAGAAAAGGAAACCTCCTGCAGTGCTTTAAGAACACTTGAAGGATCACGTGAGTTGTTCTAGAGAAGAGAGCTATCCTGTTAGATGGCAATATGTAGCCTTCACAAACCAAATTTATTGGCTTTTATTTGCCTCTGTAGCAGCTGAATAAATATCCCTTGTAGTTCTATAACTGGTGGTCTCATATCCTCCAACAGACCAGATTCATTGAGCCAGCAGGTCTGTGCAAAGCATTGTTTATCACAGTGTGCTATGAGTATGTTGTAAGTGAAAGCCAGTAGTTTTTACTTAAAATTGCAGTGAAGGATTTGGGGATGCTCTATTACCAGTATAACATGTAAAGCCTGACACCATTCTGCTTAGCAGCAATTTAATTGTTACCTGTAAGGTAATTTTAAGAGGTAACAAAATACAGACTAAAAAGCTTCTCTTAAATAAAAACTCCCTGAAAAATGAAACTCTAAGGAAAGATTAATGTCAGACAGAAAATTTAAAGCTGAATAAAAACCATTAAGGCAATGAATAAAATTAAGCTGTACTTGAAAATTGATTAAGTCTTGCTAAGTAGCCAAAAGGGAACTACCAAACGATCCCTACTGCCATAAACTATTAACTCTTTCACTCAGGGCCCAACTCTCACTGTCTAAATTGGGTCTTTCTTTTCAGTCTGGAACCTGGAAGGTGTTTAGTCCTCTTGCCTTCTCACTCTGCTCACCTTCTTTGTCTTCATCTGTAAGGCTGATTCTTGACTTCTGTTGGGAATTGCTTTCTGCAGTGTTTAACAGCAGAGGAACTGGGGATGATGCATGTTTCCTGTGCCTCCAAAGTGAAGGTGGGAGCAGAGAGCAGAAATGCAGTTGACATCAATCACTGCAGCCTTCCATCTTCTTGATTGCTCTGCACTTTCACCAAGATAGGAACTGAGAAATGGGAAAAAAAAAAAAAAAAAAAAGAAAGAGATTTTGTGGCCCTGCCCCTCATTCCACCTCTCTGCCTGGGGGAAGGAAAAGGGTTGTGTTTCATGGTACAGGAGACAGTGTTTGGAGAAGGAGCAATGTCACTTGTTCTGTAGCTACATTATGGTGCTAATCCTAGCTGCAACATTTTCTATAACCAGGTTTCCAAGGTACTAAACTAATTTTATAGGCATAATATCTTTTCATGGTGTTACATATAATATAGCATAAGAAATACAGGTTATGGCAGATACAGTGCCTTAGCAGGGTCTGAGAAACCAGTATGGTCATTGTCACTAAATTTAACCTCTTTTGGAGATCTTGCCAAAGCAAAGGAATTGGAATTAAGTGTTTTGAACACTGACTATGATCACTTAAATGTAGGTGGCCCGTTGATTTAAGCAGGAAGATCTTTAGGTACTAATGGCAGATCAAGGATGTATTTCAACAAAGCAAGAAGAAAGGGAGGTAAAAAAATAAGAAAGCATAGTAAAATAAGTCATAAAACAGACTTTTTCCATTGTACTATTTCCCTAAGAGTATTGACCTCACCAGCAACTTTTCCCCATGTTCCTCATGGCAAACTGAGTGTAAGTAAAAGCCATAGGTTTCAAAACCAAGAGAGGGGGTGTGTTGTGATGTCATGGTTTTTCTCAGAAACCTGGTTCCCTCCCCTGAAGATTCCCACCCCAGATACGGCAATCGCCTTTCCTTTCCCCACCCTGACTCCTGCTTGGCACTGTTATCAACCAAGTGATTGGCACATTCAAAAGATACCCTCTACCCCTCGGGGGCATTCGGTCGTTCAGGTGTCCTTTGTCCCTTGAGACCTCCCCCCATACCTGGTTGGTGGTTCCCCGTCCCTTCCCCTGTCCCCTCCCCCAGGTAAAAGGAGCCAGCAACCACGCGGCCTGGGATTCAGTTGGAATTCTGTGAGAGTTCTGTTACAGTTCTGTTAGGTTCTGTTAGGGAATTGCTGATTTCAGAGGCCCCTGGGCCAGAATAAAGCTCTGGATTATAAACTCTTTATCAGAACCGACTCCCTTCCTTCACCATCGCCTTAAAGCTTCCCCGTCAAAGGAAACTAGAGGAGAACCGGAGGCCAGGCATGTCTGGACTTGTCTCCACATGCCCAGCAGCAGCCAGCTAGCCAAAAGTGTCTCTGGGGTGAAGCGCCACAGCAGCCACTATTTGGTCCAGCAGCGAGGGCCAGACAAGCCAAGGCATGTCCCGTCCACATATTGGTAACACCAATAGGGGTGAGTACAGGGTATAGGAGAGCATGACCCTGCACTGCCCCTATATGCCACAGGGTCTGTGGCATATATTGGAAGTCAGCAGAGCAGGAGGAGCAGTTTTTCCAAATTTCTGAACAGTAAGGAGTGCTCACATGGGTTTGTGTGGCAGAGACTTTCTCACTTCTGAACAACTTGCTGAAATTAAAATTTCAATGAAAATTGAAAGTTTAAGTGTCACCATTTTCCATATCACTTTTCCCCTAACTTGATTTATTGACCACTTATACATGATACATTCTCCTGTGATGAGTAACACTCTATATATTTATTTTCATGAATAATGGCTATCATTTTAATTGATAGTTTCAAACAGAGGAGTAGATTTATTTCTACAATGACTGAAACTGTCCTCAATATAGAGCCTGTATAAATTATTTTACGTATTTCAGTTTTCCTCTTGCAATACAGTATGCTCCTAATCCTAACAGAAATCAATCAAATAAGATCTAATACATAACTAAACACCAGCTTCTCTAAAATATACTAGGACATTTTTCTATAATGTTTGTGAAATTTGTCTTAAGCAGTATTGCCAGGAGCTTTTGACTTGGCAGTTAAATGTGTCTGTAAGATGTCTATTTCATTCCCTGGTAACTTATTTTTCAGCTTTTTTGGCACCCTACCTATACACTTATAACATAATTACTTTATTTGAACACATCTCAATTATGCTACCCTTTTTCAGCTAAAAAATTTAAATTCAACGATGTTAATAATTAAATATTGATTCCAGCAGTGCATGAGCTCATGTGGGCAGATGATGTATTATGCATTCATTACTGAGTGTGGGACCCAGAAGTCAAGTCTACAAAGGATTCTTACCTAAAGAGATCACAGTTCATGACTGAAATCCACATTATCAATTGCAAATGATCACATTCTGATATAGAAGTCTAAGTCAACAAATGTTGTGTGCTCACAAATGCCTCAATCATATGCTGCAGAACTATTGAAGGAACAAGCCTGCATACATTCCTGTGTCTAGCATAAAACACTGCAGCTTGCTGTGTATAATTTCAAAATATAATTAAAATGTTACAGAGCATGCACTAGCTGCCTTCTTTAAAAACAAGCAAACAAAGCCCCAAACAAACACAAATTCCTGAACAAATTGCATTGAAAAGCATTGACCCAAATATCTTTGTAATATATCCAGTAACCAGTAATTTTAGAGAGCTATCATTTATTCTTCAAAGTCAGGATCATTCCTACAGTTCTATCTTCCTCTTTAATAAGGATTTCCTTCTTGTAGCCTGACTAGAGTTTTCTAAGACATTACTCCAATCCCTGTGTAAACATTTGCATAAGGGATTTCACAACCATTCAGAAATCCCACATTCATGCAGTACTGGAAAGTTCTGATGGTGGCATTTTAATATTTTTAAGTATTTTAAGAGATTGGGGATGGGAACGCTTCCAGATATGATTAGTAAAGGGCAGAGGACAGAGTTTGTGAACGCACTATAGATGAAGTGACCCAAATGTGAGCACCCAAAAGTGAATTTCAAAATGTAATAATAAGTTTTGGCAAAGACAGAGAGGTAGAATCCACATAAGAGAAAAATATGTTTGGTCAGGTGCTTTGCCTTAAGTAAGGCACTTTACTACCTATGAATTTAGTTAGATATATTCTAAATGGAAACACTTGGAGACAGGTTCCCAGTTCCTGTTCATAAAGCCCTCTGCATTTTTTTTTTAGTTGAGAGATGATGTTCTGCGGTAAAATATTAGAAACATAATGTGTCAAGATGTTTTAATCATAAGAGGTATTGCTTACAGATCTGGCATTCATGCCAGATGTGCTGTATAATGGATGTACAGCAATTTAGCATTTACTGTACCTCGTGTAATGTTGTCTTTGCTTTCATATATATTGCCTTAGCTACAGCTATGGTATTTTAAAGAAAATGTAACTACAGGACTGTATAGGAATTTGAATAGCTTTTATCTATGTCTGCATTAACATGCAATTCCTTTTCTCCCTCTAAAACAAGCCATTTTCTTGAGAAAACAGAGGCATGATTGCTGGAAACTGTAGTTTTGTAGTCTGTTATTTGAGCTATGAAATCAAAATATGTTTTAATAAATTGCTGCATCAATACATTCAGCTGTTAAGCTAAAGCAAAGACATAAAAGTCGATCAAAAGACGCCACTCACTGCAGGGAGGCAAGCGAAGCAGTAAAGAATTAAACCTAAAGCTACGTAGCTCTTTTCCTTTGGTAGCAGCAAAGTAATTTGCATTATTCATTTCACCCTGGGAGGACAAAAAACCCCCCACAAAACCCCCAAATCCAACATCATGAATAGACTGTAAGGACCAGATGGAATCTAGTTGGCAAACAAAGCAGAGGTAAAGTAAGAGAAGCAAAGAAAGCTAAATCAAATGTAATAAGGCTGCAAAAAGGTTCTGGAAATAACTAAAGAGAATAGGAGATCACTGAAAAGTAACAAAGGGACCATATAAGTGAAGGCTACAAGTTGTATGAAAAATGTTCAAAACTACTTTTTCTTAGTTTTCAGTATAAAGGAAAATGATAAAAATGAAGAATATTATGTAGGAAGACAGAAAACTATTAGAAGCAGTGGGCCAGAATTGTGCTTAACTTGAACGTAAGGGCCTCATTTTCTGCCTTCTTTCTCCTTATGGGTCCCTTCCAACCCAACACAGTCTGTGATTCTGTGATATGTTGAATATTGCATATATTGCAAGTAACCCTCTCTTCAAGAGAAGGGAAAAAAGGGAAGTGCTGGGTGGTATAAAGATGAAATACAGAGTTACAAGGTGTAATGCAAGCACACTGCTCTGAGAGCATCCTACTCTCACTAAAATCTCTCACTAAAGTAGTATGAAGAATATTACTGGAAAGAAGTAGCTGTTCAAAATAAATTGTGTTTTTCCTCAGTTCAGGGGTGTTGTGACTGAAGTGGGAGACAGCCATTGTAGTGTGTGGTGTCTTTACATATGTGCTGTGTCACAGAAGGTTTCGGTTGGATATCAGGAAAATTTCTTTACCCAGAGGGTGGCTGGGCAGTGGAACAGGCTCCCCAGAGAACTGGTCACAGCACCAGCCCAACAGAGTTCAAGGAGCATTTGGACAATGCTCTCAGGAAATGGTGGGAATGTGGGGGCTGTCCTGTGAAGGGCCAGGACTCAATGATCCTTGTAGGTCCCTTCCAACTCCTTCTAGCACCATGAAAAAACCACACCAGAGGGTGTGCTTTAGGATATTAATGAGAGCCAAATGAGGCACAGTCCATGCATTGATTTAGATCCTAGTCTGAAAATACTTAAAATTTATTTTTATTCAAGAGCCTAAGCATATTGTGAAAGAGTATCTTAGAATAATTATGTGGATGCAAACATCTTCACTGCCATACTCTTGGTTCTGTAAAATGTCCCCCTACCCCACCTTGTTTTGCTTTCAAATACTTGGTGTGATCTTATGTACCCAGATACATGTGGTATTATGAAATCCAGGTAGAATCTGTTACTAAAAAAGTTTCAATGGGAAATGCCATTACTGTCTAATCGACAGAGGGGAGAACACAAAATCTGCCTAAAGTATAAAGTCTTTTTACAGCATGATAACACTCCATTTTGGCATTTTTGACTCCATGGGATCTACCATTTTTAAATGACTTCTGAAAATTGGATTATTTCCAATATGAGTAAACAGCATACAAAACTTCAATTCCAAACAAAATGTTTCTGTTTTATTTAAAAAGAATGTTTGATTGACTCAAAACATTCTTTTTCTAATATAATTTCATGTAACATTTGTACATTTTGTGTTCTCATTTTAAGTTTGTAATGGGAAAAGAAAATCCATGTAATGTCATGAAATAAGAAGAAAATCACCTAGTACAGAACTGCACTGTGGTGTTTTTATGTGTCTATGATATTGGGTAAAGAAATGAATAAAAAGAACGATGAAGCTGGTACTACTGAGCATTAATGAGGAATACTAACTGTTCCTGACAGGTCATAAAACTGACTCAGTATCTGTAAGAGTTCATTTTCTTCCCCAGTTTTGAAACTGATCCTGAACCCGACTTCCTATGAATAGATAAAGACTGCACATACACTGTTATTAAAATGTGAAACTGATAAAAGTGAAAATTAAATAAAACATGTATTGATTCTGATGTGTTTATGCATAAAAATTGTAGGAAAATATGCAGGTAGTTTTAAAAATGTGTTATGCTTATTAAAAAAAAGGCAATAAAACTTAGTTGGATTTCATACATGTACAGGTCATAGAATTTCATCAACTGAATCTTGCAACAGGATAGCAGCTCTTCACAGGTTATGGGTCATCTCTTGATTCAAGTTCTTATTAATTGAGAATGTCAATGCTCTTTAAGCAAATATTTCCAAGGCTTTCTTACCTTCTCTGGTAAAAAAAACACATAAGCTTTTTAATGTCAAACTCATGATCATTAAACTTTTTTATACTATTGAGCCTCTTACTATGAAAAATTTTATCCTTAGTTACATTCCTACAGACCAGGAGCAATTCATCTGGTATCCTTCTCTGCATTAACCTAAATAATCACTTGGTCTAAAATGGATGTTCCAGATCTTGGATAATACTTGTGGCCTTTTTTCTGAACTCTTTCCAGTACGTCAACAGTCTTTCTAAGTAGAGGATAAAGACTTTAAATGTGAGAAATGTAATTGGTGTCCAAAGGTAACAGACTAAGGGATTAGTACTAGTCAATAAATGAGGAAATGTTTATTTTAGGGGTGCCAGACACATGGCTTTCAGAGGGCTGGTTGCAATTAGATACTGTCAGAGGAAAAAAGGAAATGCGGTGTAATCTGCATTCTGATGTCCCCACAGAGAGTCTGATAAGTAGCCCATGGTACCAAGTGGGACTCTTCCAATTGATTAGAACAGTTTTGGAGCAGGAGGTTTTATGTAAAGTTAGGGAATCAACTAAGGACTTTGCCAAGCTTTGGTGAAAACAGAATGATGCATTCTGTTTTTCACTGCTTGTGAAAGCTCTACAAACAGGTGACAAAGAATGCTGAAAGGATTAAAAGACATGGGTGTAAGGTTCTCAAAACCTGCTTCACAAGCCTCTTGAAAGGGTTTATAAGTCCTAATCTAGGAGACAGAGAAGAAAAAAAAGACAAGTATACAAGAAGTCAAAAAATAGACCATTGCTATTTCAATAATTATAAGTGTAGTTAAAATAAAAATTTCACTCTATGCAAGTCATCGCTCCCCACACTGTGAGTCCCTAAAACTGCAGGCAAGTTGTGATGCAAAAGAGAATTTGGGGGAAGAATTAATGAAATCAGTCTTTCACCTGCAGTGACCATAGAGTCCAACAAATTGGCTGGTGATTTCCTTCTTGTTTCTTGATACAGTATTCTTCTTCTGTGAGGTCTTGTCTTTTACATACTCCTTGCTCATTTATTAATAACATATCAAACATTAGACAACTTAATAAAACCATTTTTGATACTTGCTGTACTTGTAACATGAGCTCCAAAATAGCATGGCAAGTTCCATTTAAGTTCTTTATTACTTATTGATAGTGCAAATGCATTGCACTCCTTTTCAAAAAATACAAACTTCAAGGATAGGCCAATTGTCAATAGTTAGGTTTCCTTGCCTTTTGGAGTCCGTAATCTTACGGGTCCAAGTATTGTTACAACCCATACAAATATACATGTCCCAGATTACCATCCCTATCCCTCCCACCAGCCAGGTTTCAGGGGAACCCCCAGGATCCATACCCACGGAAAGAGGAAAAAGTCAGCCCACATCTCCGTGATTGGGGCTTTATAAGCTTTTAGCAACTCCATTGGGGAGAACAGTTCATGTCAATTTTTACCTGGGTTTCCAGGGCCTTTCTGCTGGAGACTAGTGGTTTAGACCAAAAATTAATTTTTCCTTTATTTTCCAACTAGCAGTTGCCTCCATATAAAATACATCACCTCAAGAGCACCCTTCTCGCTGTGCCAATTAAAATGTAAGGCACCAAAAACTCTCTCCTAAAAGGGCTTATGGATTTTTATATACTCTGAGGCTGATGCCCAGAGAAATAGTGACAAGATATTCTCAAGAGTTCAAAACAACAAAAAAATTTACTGGTAACTTCAGAAAATCAGAGAGCTTTGGCAAAAGTTCAGAGCAGCATTCAATCAACATAAAACACTTCAGAAAGCTCCAAGTTAGCCCATTCAACTTAGCAAACTCCAAGCCCATCCAGTTTTAAGTTATTCAAAACTACAAGAAGATAGAATTAGAAGGAGATGAAAGGGAAAGAGAGAAAAAATACAGAAAATAATGAATACAGCTACCACTCCTGAGTTACAGCAATGTTCAACTGATATAAAAGCCAAGGGAAGGTAGCATCAAGACACGCGCTTGCCTTGTGTCCTGGGTTAAGTACTCTTTGGCTTTCCTGGGCCCTTCCCCATGTGGGATTTCGGGTCATCTGGCCACTGTGGGGCTGGACTGGGGCTCCAGAAGTGGGTGTGGAGCATTGCCTCTGTTGTGCCAGGGATGGGCAGCCACTGCCAGGCTGGGATACAGGCTCTGGGGCATGTGGAGCATGGCATTGCCTCACCGGAGCAAGACCTGACCTGACCTGCCCCTTTTCCCCACACACACACACCCGAAATGTTTTGAGCAAAAAATCCTTCCCGTCTTGCAGCGTGGGGTACCTGAAAGAGCCAAATGTATGCACTTTTTTTTAAAAAGAGGAAAGCTTAAGAGATGCACAGCTGCTCTGTAAATTCCTTCCATAAACTAACATATCATCCTACAGTTTCTCTGTGAATTACCTCTCTGCAACATGTTAAAATACAAGGTGTACACAAAGAAAATAACATGATGTGCGCTCTAATGCACAACTGCTGTCCTTTTTTTATGAGAAAACCCCTCCCATTCCTTCCTGTAATCTATTTCTCAGCTGGATCACTTTCAACTCAGCTCAGAGCTTTGCAATTGAGTTCAGTAGGAGAGAAGTATTTGCAAGTTATAAGGGTTAGTTTCTTTGAACTCTGGGTACCAGTATTCCTGCAATATAGAAGAAAAAGAAGAATTTGTGTGAATTGGAGAATAACAAAACATCTTTACTCTTCTACCTTCCCATGATTAAAAAATAGAGCTGAAATGAAGAGTATGTCAGAATTCCCCTTAAATTCGGTAGTTTCTATTATTGAATTTTTCATTAACATTTATCATTTTTCCCCCTCAGCAATTAAACAATGGCAAAATAGTCTCTGCAATTAATTGCACATACAAAATATGTATATAGAACACTTGGTAGAACAAGCTCTTGCATAACATAAAACGCACATAATTCATTTATATCATACAGTCAGGGATGGGCAGCATATGTGCATATATTCATATACACATATATACAGACACCCCTTGTGGGTATCCAAAGCTACAGTATGTCCTGGGGAGGGGAAAGAGCCTAAAGCCAGAAATTTAACAACTCATGTGTTGATGCATTATTAGTTATTTCCATGACATGTGTATATATTCTCAAAAGTTCAGTATTTTTATTCATGATAAAATATGCATTCTTATTTCCATTAGGTATTTTTCTTGAACTTCCCATTAAGAGAGTAGATTGTTTAAGTGACTAGAAATGATAGAAATTACAGCCAGCTGTTAGGCTCAGGTACCAGGCACATGTATGCCTACCTATGCACATATAAATACATACCTGTCTTGATGTATTAGTTGTATTTGACAATCTTGGTATCCTGTGACTGCTTTGAATTTTCCATGTACAGTCACAAGGAAAGAGCCCCTGAACTGTAGGTTTGGCATGACTTAGACCTGATACAGGGGGCTTCAATCTGTTTGCAAAAATATTGTACATGCTCTTTTATTTTCCAGGGAGGATAATCAGCTGTAGTTCTTTGGGAACCCAGTGAATACCACTTTCAAAATAATGTTCCACTATGTTTTCCTCTATTTTCTCCAAAGCAGGTATGCAAACTCCTGCTAACCTTCTCTAGTCTTGTGTTCCCACAAGTATAAAAAGAGAAAATATATCTCCACAAATATAAAAATATCTACTGAATTGCATAGTTTAATGTATTTATCTTGGCTTTATTTCTCATGAAAGAAGTCATTGAAGTCTTGATGAAGACAGCCAAATCTCTATTGATAATATAGTTATGCTTTGTAACTTAAGCAAATCCAATAGCAACTCTAAGTACAATTTCAAAAAATTGCTCTTTATCTTTTATTACCTCAATGATTTCTAGCTTGTGTTTGAACATTCATTAATTAAATCAGTCGACTGTAGGAAAGATGTTTTACATGCTTCAGAACAATACCTAAAAATAGTCAAGTCAGATGTTTATTACTAAACTTATCCATAACGTGAATTCCAGAGCAGTCATTAGGGCATTTTATAACCATTGTGAGTCATTCTGAGTATTTCTTAAACTTTCCAAGATGCAATTTCTTAGTTAATTTCTGTTTGCAATAATTTTCCTTAGAAAACACTGGAATTTTCCATTGAAAAAAATGGACATTGGTCCAGTAGGAGTAGCTATTCCATTTGTGCTTGCCCAAATTTTTCAACGACTTTGAACAAGGTGCTAAAATCTTCTCACTTGTGAAGAAACGGTAGCCCACAAATGGTTTTGCTACAAATCAGAAGAGGTAAGTAGCCTTAATATCTGCCGTGGGGGTCTTTCAAAACTTCCATTATCCCAGGAAAGCCAGACTTCATCAAGGACAGAACCACTAAGGAGTGCATCAGAAACACCAGAGGCAGGCTATGAGAATAATGAAGCACTGATCTTCAAATTTGAAATACACTGTATAAAAATCTGAGCTGATATCCACGTAGAAAATTTATTATCCAGATGCTTTTCACCTACCTAGAGGCACAAATGCGAAGACTAGCTCGGACCACTGTATATTGATCCTAATGGAGCTGCCATGCTCAATCGAGAATTTCTGGAAGGACTAAATGGACATCTGTAGATTGATTCCCCTTTAAGGTTTCTCCAGTACTGGTAAACATTTAACAATAATTACTTCCCAACTAAACAGCTGATGAAGGCTGACTCATGGTGGATATTCTGAACTCTTCAAATGGCGTCACTGAAGCTCAAAGCAGAAAACATGCAGCATGATAAAATTGTGAAGAATAGAGCTGTATGCATATTTCCTTAAGTAATCGATCCACTGAAAGATTAACACTTATTTTGGAAAAATAAATGCCTAGATAAGCATTAGATTCATGAAGTACATTAAGTAAAGTGAAATGTACCAGAGTGTTTATGATCTCTTTTAACAATAAATTTAGTAGCAAGATGTGACAGCAGCATTTTTCTTTCTTGCTAATAAGCATTATATCCTGCCCTGAAATGTATCTTTATAGCTACTTAGAACTGTAAGGTATGGGGAAAAAATTCTTCACTGAAAGGGTGGTCAGCCATTTGAACAGGCTGCCCAGGGAAGTGGTAGAATCATCATGCATGTCAGTGTTTAAAAAAACAGGTGCATGTATAACTAGGGGATATGCTTTAGTGGTGAACACAGTGGTGCTGGTTTGACAGATTCCATGATCTTAGAGGTCTTTTCCAACCTCAACACTTCTATCATCCATATCTTACAAGCCTGCCAAGAGCCATCAAATTCAAATATAATAATTGGGAAATTAGTTGAAAAGGTGTGTACAACATCGCATGTCATTATTTATTGATTTCTAGCAGTACTTCTAAACTAATAAAAGTTTATATTTGCATTGCGTGTTTGCATTTCTCTTAACAGGAGAAGTCTGTAGGTGTTTTAAGTTTTCGGCTTGCCAGAGGATGAACCAAGCCTGGCAATTGAGATATTGTAATGGCTGTGTCTCAACAAACTCCTTCTGCCAGCAGCATCTTGTGGGTTACCATCCTTACTCCCTGTCTTTCCAATCTGACTACATCACAGTTCGAGTAGCAGCTTGACCCTTCTGAGAGTAGATGTGTGCTTCAGCAGAAAGTGGCATGCCAGAGAATATATAGCCTGTTGCACTTCTGTTACAGTTTAATCAACAGATCTCAAACCACGCAGTTTTTGCAGATTCTGTAAGGGATTTTGCGTAGCTCTCTCCTGGATAAACAGAAATCTCTTTTTCTGAACTTATTAAAAGCAGGGCTAAATATTTTTCTCTCTGATGAAAAAGAAAAATGTGGCATTACAAAAAAGGAAGGGATGCAGCACAAAAAAATATACAGGATATTTTACTGAATGTGTTAAATTAAATATTGATTTCCCATAATGTGCCATGGTAGCTTCACAAGAAAGGGAATTCAGCTGTAGGTATGAAACTCAATACCAGCACAAAACTTGCCTAATATGATAGTGATCCTCAGCTGACTGCAGGACTCCACTGAGCCATAGGCTTACTTAAAACTCAAGCAAAACTTGAGATAACTTCAGAGGGATTTTCAAGTAATAGAACTTGTCTCTATTTTTTATGATTCCCTGGTACCTCTGAAATGTTGCTGCTAATCTTATTGGAAACCAAAGTTTACATCAAAACGTTAATTTCATTGTAAAATCAAGACAGAAAAATTGCAAAGTGCCATCTGCATAATTATATTATCATACCATCACATTTCCTTTTTTGAGTCCAAGGTACAGAACCTGTGTTAGTCCAAGTGAGTCAATTTTCGAATGAAGGGACGGTGAAACTGGTTATGTGGAATAAGAAACATGAATACACTGATGACACAAGAAGTAGATGGTGAAAGATGCTGTTGTTTCAGGGATTTACAGTTATAAGCCATGAGCAGCAGAAATTACAGAAGAGAAAGCTATTAAATGATTATTTCCATTCATGGTCTATATCTAATATTATTTTCACATGGCGTAGATTTTTTTATTTTACTTCTCCTTTTCCATCAGTTTTCTTCCAAAAAACTGTGATAATAATCGTAGCGGCAAACAGAATAAATAGTAAAATAAAATAATTTTAAAACAAATAAACCAAACCCTTTCCAGTGACAGAAATACTGTCAGACATGGCAAAATGTGCAAATATAATTTGCTCCATGGGAGCCACTACTGTATGAGTGTTTCAATAGCTGACCCAGTGTATCTTGACTAAATTGCTGTTTCAAGATACAAGTAGCTAGATGGAATCAGTTGTCCTCAAGGTAGCCTAAACATCTCATGCTGTTTTCATTAAGAACATCACTCAGAGTGCTGTGTTAGGATTCATAGGATTCTTTGCTCAATTTTATCATCTTTAGAAGTGCACAAGATCACAGGCCAGATACATCAAAGCAAGGGATAAAAGAGATTTTCCTTTGTAAAGCTTGGATGTGGAGCTTTAAATTTTAAATTAAAATATTTTAATAAATTTAGTTTTCCCTTCAATAATAGTTTTGCATTTTGTCGTGGATGACTGCTAAAGCAAGAATGATATGAAAAGTTTGTACTTGTCTATATATAATTTTCAATTGTATACTGGAATTTTTGTGCTATTATCTGGTAGAAAGCGTTGCTAATTTGTGACTGTCTTAATGCAATAATAAAAGGGCCTCTGTAGTGATCCAGTTATTAAAATTATTAAAGAGATGCCACTGCCCAAATTAAAGCACAAATGAGACCATATACCAAAGTCAATAGAATGGATTTTTATTTAGCAGTAAAGTTGAGGTAGAGAGATAGGAGAGAGAGATAGGAGATAGGAGAGGTAGACAGATAGGAGAAGGAAGGTGGGGAGAGAAAGAAAGTGGCAGAGAAGCAGAGAAAAATACCACCACTCTGTAAATTCCACTGCCATCCATTCAGTTCTCCCGGTCTTCTGGTCTTCTCAGTGATTGCAGTCTTCTGGAGGTGGTGGTTGCAGACTGTGTCCAACAAGTGGTGGGGGAACAAATCCAAAGAACACAAACTCAATTTGGTTTATAGTCACTCAGGTTCCGGTGGGAATGTCCAGGGAAGGGGAGTTTCACACTGGGTAATGTAATGTAAATCACAAGACACCTGAATGATGTAGTGTTGTGGATCACAGGACACTTTAAGGGTCTTGATACCTCCTAGCATAGCCCATCAATCATGGCCCATCACCCAATATGAATCCCTTCCTCTTACATGTGAATGTCCCATACTTTGGGTTGGAGTTTTCACAGCTGGAGCCATTAGATAAGGGAAGACAATGGCATGATAAGAAGGACTTACCCACCTCAGTGGATTTGCCTCTTACCAGCCTTATCTGGGAACCAAGTTTGCAGCTCCAAGTGTGGAGGCCCTTCTGCCCAAAGGAGGCCAGTCTCAGGTGCATCCCTGGCAAATTGAGCCATTAGCAGCAACATTTCAGTCTCTTATAGCACCTGGGTGGTTACAGCAAATGGCCAAATATTTGGCTCATTAATAACTAGCAGTCACTCTCACAGCCTCTTAATATCAATTTTTTTTCCATACATGATGTAATTTGCATAAGATGATAGACTGCAGTTTGGGCTTTTAAATTAGTAAAAGGAAAAGATTACTCAAATTAGAGCTCATTTTAGGATTCTGTCATCTCAGTTTGTGAGGACCTATAATTGTTTAGACCCAGGGAACTAAAAATGTGAACAAAAATTACGACTGTCAAAGTTTTAAAAGGAATACAGTAGGAAGAAAAAGATTTGGAGTTGGTGCATACTTGAAAATGTCAGGACCCAATAAAACATGTGAGTATCTGCAGTGAAAACCACTTCTCTTTTGGAACCCATTTACCTGGGTGACATCTACAGTTTATTGTAAAAGATGATTTACTCACACAAGAGACAGCCAGTCTATTTTTTCTGCATACTTATTCTTCCTTGGACAACAGCAGGTTTTGGGATCCCCTAACAACCGGACATTATCCACAATATTGGCTTGGAGGGAGTAGTCGGGGCAGTGTGGCTGTGGTCAGGTTGAACTCTGCACTGTCTCTTTTGTATTTTTATTAATATTGCTGCTGTTATTGTTTGTTTTCTTATCTCATTGTTGTTTCTAGTAAGTTGTTCTTATCCCAACCTGTGATTTTTTCTTTTGTTCCTCCAATTAATTGGGGAGGGGTAAAGGATGGGAGAGAGAGTGAGTAGTGTGTGTTTTTTTGTTCCAGTGGGAACACTAAATTGTGGAGTACCTTTCCTAAAGCATGACAACAACACAGTTCATGAGGGAGACTGGGGGAAGAAAAATTGTCATATGCTTTATACTTAGGAAATATCTTGATTTTTCCCAATTCAAAACACTGAAAATTCTACAGAGATGGCTTATCCTCTTCTTCCAAAAGTGATGTTTGGTTGAAAACTTATCAGAAAAACAAAAAGTTAATTCTATCAATTTTCTTGAAAACTCTAAAAGTAACATCTGAGTCTTCTAAACTTGAGATGGAGAATCAAGTTAGAGTATTCCTGTTAGAGTCACAGAAGATTAAGAATAAAGACTAATAAGGAAATAATTAAAAATTTTCTTCAACCTGCTTCTCACCACTGTATAATTAGACATATACTTACTAATTGCTGACTGTTCCTAAATTTACTGATGCTTAAATTACAATGTGAGATGTCAGTATGTTTATGTAACATTAAAGTCCCCTCTGCTCAAATAACAGACATCTAATCTAGAAACTTTTCAAGCAAGTGCAACAAGTATCAAGGAGCAGCAATTAATTGTAAATGCTTTCAGACAAATCAAAGAAAGCCATTGAAGATATTTGTCTATCAGCTGACAAGAACTTCGAGAAAAATGCTCACCCATATGCTTCACTGCCTCTGAACACATGTAAATTATTCTCTTACAACTACCAGTTAAGTACATTTGTGCACAGAGAAGTCTCTAAGAATAAATGTCTTCTGGCATTTTAAAGAGATCATGTCAGGATTCCTGTCCAACAGAGGAAAACAATCCTGTTTGTTTATCGAACTGAGAGCAATATTGTGAGAAAAAAGATAAGAGAGTAAGATAAAATTTGCTTAAGACATCTCAGTACTATATCCACTTCTTTCCAGAAGCAAGGCTTAAACCAGGACAAGATGGGCACAAAATGGCATTAGCACCTTCATTCAGTGCTTGCATACTCAAAATGTGCAAAATTCAAAATATGAATGGCCAGACTGGGATAAACCAATCTCTTATGATAGCCTTTCTCTAACAGAGGTCATGGATGAGTGTCTGTGGAAAGGTACATGAAACAATATATTTAGCATCCAGTAAGAAGACATGAGGGTGTATAGGAAAGAAAAGAAAGTAAACACACACTAAATGTCATCATCTGTTTTGATAAAGTAAAAGCAAGTTGAGGTTTTTCTTCTCTGGTAAACATGATGGTTATGTTAAAAATCCTTTTTTCAACCTGCCCAGACAACTGATTATTTGAAATCAAAACCTTATTGTGGGGATGCTACTTTGAAGGTTGGAAACAGTGAAAATACTAACTTTAATAAATAAAGTTACCATATAATGTCTTTAATGGAAAGTCTCTTTTCCCAGTCAAACTATTTTCCTCAGTCTTTAGCAGATACTACTGGTACTGCGTAAGTCTAGGAACAATACGCAATGTTACGAACCCCTAAGTTTAGTACTCAAAAATAACATTTTCATGCTTTTGAGTCCTAAATCATACCTTGAACATTAGTTTAACCAAAAGGCTTTTTGATTAATATGTATATACATGGCACACAGTTCACTGCACTCCTAAAGTTCATCAGTTTACTGCCAAAAATTTTAATTTTAATATACAGCTTACTGCTCCTGGGGCCAAGGTTTTGAACTAAGCACTGATTTTATGGCTGCACCCTTTTAAAGGGGTACATGTACACTCATATTCCTTACAGGATGAACACTTTCCTCGATGCATCTTGAAAGCGGTATGTTTCAGGAAAAAAAAAAGGCACAAGTTAAACACATAGTTCTGAATGCCTTGATTATCAGAGGCTAGTGATCAGAGAAAATACAGTTAGATAAACATGAAGTGAGGAAATAATGGGAGAAAAAGCCCATATTAAAAAAGGTCTATTGAAATGAGACTTTATGGACATTTGCTGAGTGCACTTATGGCACTATATCAATAAAATAATAACATAGAAGGAGCTGTCTCCCATGTGCAAGAAATATAGAAACAGTGCTCTAAAGAGATTTGTGTGTATAATAAGACATAATCTGTGATGGTACACAATATGCTGACCAGAAAGGCTGGTAATAAATCCCAATAGCATGATTTTGTTTTTCAGCATTTGTCTGCACATTTATGAATATTATTAAAATAATGTATCAAATTTTATTTATTTCCCTACAAGCCAGCTGGAGTAGTAATGAAATTCATGTCCACTTCTTTTCCCAGCTCTTCCTACAAATGGCATGAGAAGGAAATGTGGATATGTCTGATATGCTTTACATTGAAGTACAGTGGGCTCCAGAGCCCTGACTGGCCCTCCTGGGTCTCTGGAAGGACATACAGCATAAAATTGGAAAGCTCAGCAGATGTCCAGAAGCAGAATTTCTTCTCTTCTTCCTGGTGATGTGGCCTGTTGGTGATAGGGCCATGACTCTTCTTTACATCTCTCTTTTCAGGGCAGGATTTGTGTATGAGGTTCTGCATGCAGCTACTTTTCTCTCTTGATTTTATTATTTTGAGGTGAAAACTCACATCTGTCATTTCCATGCTGAGTAGGAACTACTGAAAACTCCTAGTCTGTGTCATACATCAAGAGGGAGAGGCTTCCACTCCAGGGAAATCTGGAAGGCAGAATCATCTGCCACATCATGGGGGCCCTTTTAAGTTCTCAGTGGGATTGGCATTTTTACATTACATACACTGTCAGGATCTCTGAGAGGCTGGTTATTTTCTGAAATTTGGTCTTTTTTATCTCTGTATATTTGTCTGGATGTAGCAGTTGTGTGATACAGCATAACACTGGCTTTACTGCAGTGAATATAGACTTACAAAAGCATTAATGATTTTATGACTAGCTTCCCATGTTAAAACGTTTCTAGGCATCTACCCAGTTCTATAAAAGGGATGTTTTTCTGAGCTATCATGTGACAGTTGACCCAAAAAACTCTAAAAAGAAATGGAACCCAGGTTATGAAAAGGTACAGTCATTTCAAAAAACACATCTGTCAAATCAGGAACAGCTGGGACCCACAGTCATCTGTCCTGTCCAGTGAGAAATTCTGACTTTCTTTGCCTTGAATTTACTGTATTTACTGCATCTGGCATTGGGAATTCTATGTGTCGCCTACAAAAATAATTTTCTGGTGTGGATTTCTACTATGCTGGACATAGGAAGCCATGTAGCATACCAAATTCAGAAGGAAAAAACCCCAAACAACTTAAAATGGAAAGCATCCCACTGCATATTGGATTAATGTGCTGTCAGCAACATTATGTGTTATTGCATCAGAAACAGAGAAAATAGAAACACAGTTTTAAAAAATCAGCCTGTGGAATTTTCCTTTTTCTGACTCTATTGCAGACTCTTCAGTCATAGAGAGCTGATGAATGTTTTCATTCTCAGCAGAATAATCAGTACATGTGGACCTTCCTTGAGTGCTAGAAACCTAAAATGGACTTTCAGCAAAGCACAATATTGTTCTGGCTTGACTGTGCAGGGAGTCACTGATAAAAAAAAGAAAGCCTCAGTCCTCTGAAAATCACTACTGTTATACCTGATAGGTTTGTCCAAAAGTACTAAAAGTCATGATATAACTATAGAAAAAATCCACTTTCTGGAGGCATAAATCAAGTGCCTGGATGTATAGATACCATGACAGTTCTAATTTTGAAGTCTGGGAGATTCCTTGTCTCCATTGCCTTCAATGTAAGAGGAATGTAAAAGGCACAAGAAAGAAGAAAATTCCTGAGACATCCAACTATTTATAGGAAGGATTCAAGACTATTCTTAAAGGGGTGGAAGAATGTCCTGGTGTTGGGATGGTATCTGGTTGAATACCACTTGATAGATCTTCAAAACCTAAAAATATGCTTGCCCAACCTATATGTTTTTCCGGAATAATTATGCTGGTCTGCTATTTTCCATCCCTGACTTCTAGAATTATGATTATGTTCAGCTCAATTATATATGCTGGTCTGCTATTTTCCATCCCTAACTTCTAGAATTATGATTACGTTCAGCTCAATTATAAAGTCCCAACATTCAGGAACGTTTTTTGTTGTTTTTTTTTTTGGGTTGGTTGGTTGGTTGATTGGTTTTAACCTGATTTGAAAATGAGATTAAATTTTGCTTTTAAGGGATGGATTCCACTTTACCTCAAAGAAGACAGTTTTTTCCCCCAAACAAACAGTATTAATTAATAACACATTTTTTCAGGCAGAAAGCATGCATGGAAAATCTTTGTGATGAGCATTTAGGTTATTAGCATAGTAAACCAGGGGAATATGACTGAAATATTGTCAGCCTTTACATAATTAATGCTATTGAATGCATCCTACTATCGTATCTGTCTGTATTTATTCATACCCCCAGGCTTATAAGACATAATTCTTTAGCTATATAAGTATATATGTTTAGTATATACGCATTTTGTACATGTTGCATTAGAAATATTAAAAACTCTTTAATGAGTTAATGCACACCACAATATCTCTTTTTGTCATACTTTTTCACCTATGCACAATTTTATAGGTGAAGTTCATGGAAATATTGAACAGCTGCTCTAGAAATCTCTGTTTTTATCACTGACAAAGCAGAGGATTTCAGCTTCACCCTAGAATGACACATAAACACTATTATTTACAAAAAAACCCAAAGAGAAGTAGCAGAAAAGCCTCTCTGATGCCAATCAATTATATGGCAGGTAGTTTAACAATAGAATAATAATCTGGAATGGGGAAGTTTATTAGTAGGCACAAAAATGTTGATTCCCTACTAAAACTGCTGTTAATTTATGTAAAGCATAACAAAAACAACTTTCCTGAAAAAATAACAACAGCTTCTTCAGCATGCATGGAGAAATTACTTGTGGTTACCCCTATCAGCAAATGCTGCCATTTCAAAATGAATTCATTGTTCTTCTACCTCTAGTAAATAATTACTGCATTTTGCACTCCCAAAATTTGTTTTGTCTCTTAGGCTCTGCATGGAGAGCTTTTTCCTCTCTCTTAGTGAGGAAAGTTTAAATAATTTTAAATGTTAGAAGTGAGAAGGAATCAAACTATGCTTATCTTTTCTAATGCAGAGCCGCAGTGCTATACATACCAGCAGTACCACTGAAATTAAAAAAAAAAAAAATTGTGGGACAAGGAGATCAAGAGTGATATCTGCCAGAGAATGTAACAAAAAACGAGTCTTTAGCAAAGAAATTTTTGGAAGAACAGGAATCCTCATTTGATTGCATTTTTTTTAGTTGTCATTATTTTTTTCCTTATAATCACCCACTAAACCTCCAAAGTGTTGTCTGTTGATTCTGCCATCACTTTTGACCTCATCTTTGCCAATTAAAGTATTTTTGACTTTTCAATACTAGAGATGTTAGTTCAGGATGTTGCTCATATCCTCAAATCCCACTGAAATCCCAAACTAAAAGATGTGAATTTATTGAGAATTTACTGTGAATTTATCTTCATCAAGAATCAGAGATGGATCAGAGACAGATGGAGAGGCTGAACAGCTGAGTTTCAGTCTTCCCAATGTGCTAAGCAGATTTTCCTATACAAAAATTCAGGCCACCACACATCTTGCTGCTTAGTGAGAGGTGTAACTCTTCAGTCATTACCGGGCTTTGCACATGCAATACTTTAATTGCAAGATTAGAAACTACTTTTCAAAGTTACTCCCATATAGCATGAAAAAATGCTCTGTTTCAGCAGACATTGCAGTCAGACAAACAGCTGATTTTGCAAATACCAGTTTTGAAGTACAGTATTGGCAGTTACAAAAATCTTGTTTTGACTTCTAAAATGAGAGATTTGCTGTGGATATCATTAGGAGAGAAGAAATAAAGTAAATCAAGATATTTCTATAGTGTCACTTCTCTGACCATAGTCTAACATTAGAAATGAGATTTCAGAATAAAGAACATCCGAAATATTACATGAAGTGAAACATCTACCAATGATTACAAGGAAAAATTTACTTTACTAGAAAGATAGGTGCTTTGATCAGTGTTAACGAACTGTACATGAAAGGTATGGATTTCAGAGAAATTATGAAAACTACAGTGTTGGAGGAATGTAATAATTTCAGGCTTTTTGCCTCTCACTCCTTGCTTAGTAGAAAATTAATGACTTATATGACCAAAATATATAATTTTAAGATTATTATTTTTGAAGCACTCTTAATTATTCCTGATGAAATTACTTTACTGTGGACACAAGCGTACAAACTGCTTCATTCACTTTGTGTTTATACAGCTCCCTGAGCTCTGAAGCATGCAATCCAGCTACTGTAGAGAAAGGGTGATAATGCCCTTGTGGTAACAGATTAAAGAAGTTAAAAAAGCCCCAAAAAATCAAAACCAAAACGTTATTGTACAGTTGCAATTGCAGGCAGAGAAGAACAGAGTGAGAATACGTGGGAGGAACAGCTCTGCAGACACCAAGGTTAGTGGAGGAGATGCAGGAGGTGCTTCAGGCACCAGAGCTGGGATTCCCCTGCAGCCCATGGTGCAGCCATGGTGGAGCAGCTGTGTCCCTGCAGCCCATGGAGGATCACAAGGATGCAGAGATCTACCTGCACCCTCTGGAGACCCCTGATGACCCATGCTGGAGCAGGGCTATGCCTGAGAAGAGGCTGCAAACCTGTGGAAGGCCTGGGCAGGAACAGGGTCCTGGCAAGGACCTGCAGATCCATGGAGAGAGGAACCCATGCTAGAGAGGTTTGCTGGTGGGACTTGTGACCCCACGGGGGACCCATTCTGGAGCAGCCTGTCCTTGAAGGACTGCAGCCCCTGGAAGAGTGACTCATGTTGCTGCAGTTCATAGAGGGCTGCTGCCTGTGGAATGAACCCATTACAGAGAAATTCATTGAGAACTGTCTCCCGTGGGAGAGATCCCATGTTGGAGTAGGAGAAGGACTCCTCTCCCTGAGCAGTGGCAGAAACAACATGTGATAACAACCTCATTCCCTCTCTCTCTGCACCACTGGGGAAGGAGGTAGAGCTGGGAAGGAAGGAGGGGTGGGGGAAGGTCTTTTCAAGGTCTTATTTTACTTCTGATTATCCTGCTCTGATTTTGTTAGTAATACGTTCAAATAATATTTATAATTCGAGTCTCTTTTGCCCATGATGGTATTTGGTGAATTATCTCTTTCCCAGCCCTTAACTCATGAACCTTTTATTGTATTTTTTTCTTCTTTGTCCAGCTGCAGAGAGAAGTGATAGAGGCTTTGGAGGGTGCCTGGCATCCAGACAGGGTCAATCCACCACTGTACAGGAAGTTACTGACCTCAAGATGTGCCTCTGAAACTTTGTAGAGCAGAAGTAAGAAACATTACCAGGGGATGATGCCCTAATTATTCCAGAGCTCAGCACCACCACCGTGAGCAAAATAAAAGCCTGCAGTAAATTCACTACAAAAATGCTTCTAAACTCCTGGCAAGCCTTATGGCAAAAAAGGTTTTTTAAAACTGAAATGCAAAGCTTAAGGAAATAGCTGTTGTCTCTGAAGATAGAGGCTGACAAATGAATTGGTGAAACACATAGTTATCTTCCATTTGGCTTTAAGGTGAATTCTTAATGCCTTTTGGGTAATCCATTTTTTAAGTTTTAGTTCTACATAAAAACTGATCTAATTTAACAGCCCTTCCAGAAAAAGGCGGGGACAATCCTATTGTCCCCCTTCCTTTACTCACTTTTTCTTTCTCTCCTGGTTTTGGCACTAGCATTCTGCCTTCCTCCCTCCTACTGGCTGGGCTGCACAGCTGAGCCTGAGTCAGCTTACCAAAGTTATCAGCAGAAGTGAATCACTTCCATATGAAGCTGATAAGGGAAGTCTTTGCTATATCAGCACAAGATAGTTGCTTTAATTCTTCACACTTTCATTTATTTTCATATAAATATATAAATATATATGTGTGTATGTATCATGTTAAAGTAATTCCTCTATCATATTTAGTTGTCATTGATCAGTTAGCTTAATCCATCATAGAAAAGCCTGTTGCAACACAAAAGGGTCTCTTTGTGTTATTCTTGTCTTCTGTCTTCTGGAGATCCCCATAATATCAGATAATGTCGCTGAATATCAGTGTCTCTGCTATGAAGCATATATTATAAAAGGCCCTTAATTCATCCTGTCATTTTTAGTGAAACAGTAACTGAAACAAAGCTGTTTACCTGCCCCACTAGCCTGGTTTAGTTGGAAGTGGGCATTTTATGACACAATTTTTGAATATTGGGTGCTGAAAACAAATACCAACAGACATGAAATAGAGGAAAAGCCTTCTATATGCTCATACAAACACAGAAGTATAAATTCCTGCTGATTGGGTTTACTTCTTGTGTGCTACTTATTGGCACATGGTTTTCACACTGGGAATCATAGAACATTGAAAATTTGGGCTTAGAATGTCAACCTTTTTTATTCTGTAATACACAGTGTCATTCATCAGCTGTCACTCTTAATTGCTGGGTGTTGGTCACTCAGACACATAGTGAACCATAAGAAAGAAACCTGTCAGCAAAATCCATCAGGAATGCAACTTTGGAAGAAGAGTTTGTTTAAGTGTTGCTCTTATCTGTTAAGTACAACAAGAAATCTTCAGACATAAAGGAGAAGGAAAACGTACAGTTACATACAATGGCTGATTACTGTCACTGTAAGGAAAACCCTTTTTAAAAATATGCATTTGTCTCTCTTTTTTCTTATAAACATTTGTGTATCAGAGTGGGAAGAAAAATGACCAAAAACACAGGGCTCAACTAATAAGAAGAAATTTAAAATGCCACAGACAGTTTTGCAAGAGCATTTCAAAATGTAGCCACAGATACTCACAGTTCCTTCAAGAAAACATTGTTTACCACTCTGTGGGCAACCAGTCCAGAACACATTGCTTCTTTTTTTTTTTTTTTCAGGGTTTGCAGTGGGAGAAACTTGACCATTTACTCTCTATTCTCTACACATAAAAGGAGTACCAGAAATGCTCAAAGCAGAGAGATACAACATCTGGGACAATAGGATATGAACTGGACTATGGATGGTGCTTCCAGGCAAGAAGCCTCTATAACTACTGGGTAAATTGTAGAACTGCAAAATTTAAAAATCACATCTTATGCACAAACATTTTACCTCCTTTTTGCTGAAAAAGAAGATGTCTCAAAGTTATCACCAACATGTAAGAACAAAGTCAGAAAGTGATAATTTTATAAATGACACTTCTTTTCCCCTAGCTGACAAGATTGTTGAAAAGCAGTGCTTTCAGGTAGGGTGTAAGTAGGCTGTAAATCAGCTCAATGCATTCTTGAAGGAGCAAATCTGCACTGCAAAATAGTTGAAACCACTGGTAAAAAATCCTGGAATTTAGTAAAGATGTTCAGATTTTGTATTTTCAAAGGGTCACATCACACAGAGAGAGAGAGAGAAAGAGAGATTCCTCTCCCCCTATCTCTGTTAAATCATTGGAGCAGGTATCAGTGACATGGCCTCTATGTCCTGTCTCATTAAAATACAAGAACTAAGGCTGTAGCAGAATGGAAAAAAAATGGGAAAAATTCTCAGAACATGAGGAAAATATGAGACAAAATAACACTGAAGACTTGCATTGGGATAAAATGTCTGAGTGCCAAAAAAGCACTGTTTACAGAAAGAAATGCAAATTGTTGAATAATTTTAACAAATTCTAATACTAAAATAATGTGGAAAATCACGCGTTGGTCATTCTGTATAGGAAAACATTCCTCTGTCATCCCTCCACTCCTAGATGAATGCTAATGGAAGCTGGTTGATGGTAATTTCACATTACTTTGCTGCTCATTGTTTAGGCAATTAATCTAAGGTAGTCATCTAGATTTTCTCTGCAGGCTGTGAAGAGGGAGCAGAACCCTTACTACACAATGTATCCCACCCTAAAATTTATATCTATAGAGGGTCAGAGGAATAACAGAGGCAAACAATAATTACTTTCAGATGGTCACACCTTGAAAAGAGATGCCCAAAAAAGTTTTCTTACCTGGATGACTAAATATGGGGTTTCAAGCTTATACTTAGTAGTATCCTTTACAGTTTTTCCAGCTTTGGTGTTTCAACATTCCTCAGAATTATTAAGCATTTACTTAATCCTTGAGGCATGAAATGCAATAGGATGATAAATAGTTCAATTTGGGCATTTTACTTTTCATATAGGATGGATAGTAACAGCACAAAAGAGGAGCTTAGTAAATAAAAAGGGTGGAAGGTTCTGAAAGCTATCAACTGTGCTCCCTTTAACCCTCAGGCAAATCACTGGAGACTGATATTCCCCACTAGGACTTAGCCATAAACCATTTTAAACATGAATAGTAAATAGAATGTAATTGTCCCTTGATTTCTGGCATTCTGACTGGTTTTAATGATTTCCAAAGGCTCAACATGAGGATATTTGTATTTTCTATTTTATTTGTTTTCAAATAAAACCAATTTGTGAAGTCTAAACTTTAGAAAAAGACAGACTTAAGATTGTCTTTGCCCATTTTGAATTATATTCATACAGATTTTCATAGTTTTTTGCTTTATTTTTTTCACAGCCCAGCTTTTATTAGTTTCAGTTGGAGCTGCATTTTTGCAAATGAAAACTTTGCTGTGACAAGATAAGCACAAAGAAAATGAAGAACATCTTTCCTCTCAAAAGTCTGTTTTAAGTGACTTCCTTTGAATCATACAGTAATCTTGTGACAGATGATGATACAAAATGCATTTTCTAAGCTGGCATTACATTGCCTTAACTGTAGGAATAAAGCCCACTGAAAAACAGATTGCTGCTTCAGTGTTGGTATAAAACTGAAATTATAAACTTGCATGACGAATTGCTGAGTGGCTCAGAACAAAAGATTTAAACTACATCAGAAATAAAAGGTACTCTCTGAATTTATTATCCAGGTGTTCCATAAAAGTAATGATCTTAAAAGAAATATGTTTTGTTAAAAAAACAATTTTTGTGCAAAGCACAAATAATTCTAACTACCCAGTAATTTTAACTATTTGGCCTTTTAATGGCCTCGAGTCTCATGTTTTTTATTTTATAACTTAAAAAAGAAAGAGGAAAGTCATAATCACATTATGACTAAGATGACATACACAACTATTTTCTGGGCATCTTGTTCACTGTCTGAACATAAAAATGCAGGTTAGGATCATATAATTAATGACTTTCTTGTAAGGTC
>WBNO01004570.1:1140-44744 GCA_013400575.1 Peucedramus taeniatus | reverse complement strand
CAACAGGATGCCTGTGGCATGAGAAAAGAGGAACTAGCTGATCGCAGAAGCGGAGCTAGGGGAGGGGTTGATATATAAGACATGTACCAATCATAATATTGTATTACAGAATATGTAGTATCTCATTAAGGCATAGTATATTAGGAGCTTGCATGCAATAAATAAACGAAGCTTGCTGATCACTCATATTGAGCATCCGGGTCTTCCCTCCGCCGCGACAAGCTTTATTCATGGCAATTCCGAATTTTAAGTCGTGCTTTTTCAACAATAATACCTAATTTTTTTATTGTCCCCATGAAAAAGTAAAATAAGTAACCACTTAAATCTTCTTTTTCTACTTAAATGTAGTCATTAGCACACTGATGATAAGGGCCGGCTTTCTAAAAAACTCTTATTTCATAAAGAACTGATGACTAATGAGGAATTATTAGTAATATGGTAATATGAATAATTCTGTAATACAAAGAAATGATTGGCTTTTATAATTACACTTCAGTGTTGTACAAATCATCACAATAACAGACTTTTGTTAAGCATTATAAACTTGATAAGCTCAGTGACATACAGTGATGTCTTAAAAACATGTCAGAAGTATTGTAAGGCAACTGTGCTGTTTCTGATTAATATATTAATATATCATTAGAAATATTCCCCCCAGTTCTCATTTGGATTGGATAATGAGCATTGTGGTAGACAGAAAAAAACTTTAATTAGCTAAACAGTGTTGAGAATAATTGACTGACTTGAACTTAGTGGCTAACAGAGTTGGTGCTGTACTACTACAAAGTATCGCATGGAAGAGTAAACTACTACATATATCTATATTTCAAAAAAAATAGCAGCTCAAGGGTAATTTTAAGCTGAAATTTGGACTAAGAGTCATTACTTGGGCAATAATACTGATCTGAATCTGAAGTTTTTACAATTAATTTGTGAAAACTAAAATAAGTCAACTCCAGTTTTATCTCCAGGATGCCATGGATCACACACAGTAAAGGATAATGTGAATAATCTGGACCTCTCATATCCTGTCTTGTTTATGGCAATTTCATATTTAAAAATGAAGAGATACAAAGTGAGATAACTGTTAAGGCCACAAGGAGATGTGGCTAAAGCTAGTTTATTGCACAAATTATTGATTACTAATTAAGGAATACTTACAGGAAGAATAGAGGAACATGAGTGTTACTACTCTGTCTGGCGTCTCAAGGCTTCAATAATTTTTCCTATTTGCAGAGATCAGCGTGTTTTTTTCTATTTGTAACTTCTAGCAAATTAAAGTTCTTTAAAAACATTCTTAAATGAAATCTTACAATGCTTCTTTGGTCTCCTGACCTACAAGACATGTTTTAGAAGCCTTGTTTACCTGCATTTCTGTAATTTCCTAATGTATCTTACGATTTTCTGGGAAAGACAAGCAAAGTGTTTGCTGCTTTGGATACAGGGCTGTTTCAACAGTGTATTTCCTCCTCATACCATTTCTAAAAGTTAGAATTAAGATTTTGGTTTCAACTTCAAAACATTACAGCTTCCAAAAGAAAGGGATGATAGCTAGCAACTGGCTTTAATGTGGCTTAAGTGTGTTTGAAAGGCTGTATTGAGTAAGCTCAGGGACCTGACTTCTTGCTGCTTGAAAGATCCATAGGGCTTTATTCTTGTAGCCTTTCATTGTCACCTTATTTCTGTTATAAATCCCAGCACTTCTTTGTAATTAATTGTGCAAATGAATAATATCAGTGTAGAGATAGTGGTCTTGGGCCAAAAGCAATGGCTGTATTTCATGCACTCCTCAGAAGTGGCTATCCACCACCACAAGAACAAAGAAATTGAGGTCAACGAAAATCCCTCATTTCCACTTCAAATGAGACCTAGCTATAAAGAACAACTTTAGCCTGCAGTTTCATTTCTCCTTTTAAAATTCATCAAAGAGAGTTCTGTTAAAATACTGTGCAATGATATTAGCAGTGTTAATAGGAAATAATTATGAAGAGAAATAATACCTTTTCTTGAACAGGTCCTGATATAAAGTACCAATGCTGCTAATGTAAAAGCTTAGCGCTCTTGGTATTCAGTGCTGTATTAAAAGAAATTTTTTTTAGCTAATTCAAGAAAGAAATATGACAAATGTCTCCTTCCAAGTTCCATCCCTATCTTTCATAACAGTAGTATCTGGTAATAGAAAGTGCTTCTGGCAATACTTATCTGCATATAATGCATAAAATTTTTAAGATATAAAAAGGTCTGTATGGAGGATGGCTACTTGATACACACCACGAATATCATGACATTTACTGCCTCAATTTAAAACTAAACCTAACAGTTCTTCTAGTTCTTTTGCTCTTATAATCATGAACTTACATGGGACAAGTTCTTAGCAGAGGAAACTGTCATAGTTCCATCTATAACAATTTATAACTCATCTACCAATCTGACCCTGTACTCTAATCCATCATTATGGTCTCAGACTTTTGCCTCTCAGAGTTCTTTTTATCACCTTTGTCTTCTCTTTTACAATTAAATGTAAAATAAAGAATTTCATGTAGTTTACATAATTTATGTAACTAACCCCTGCAAACTTGTCTAGTTCCTGGCTACTCTTATGATTCCTTGATGAGTATGTTGTCAGCGCACATGCCATGATAGCATGTAGTAGTACCAATGTCTATTTTCCTATTACTATTTACTTTTCAACCTATAGGGTTATTTTTCCCAGCCCCAACCAGGAACAAAGCTCTCTCAGCTTTGGTAAAAATCTGATCTAAAGTACATACAGTTCAAGAAATGCAATGGGGGGGATGTTGCTCATAGGAATTACAAATTGCAGCCTTATCCATCTGCATCCTGGTGACAAGTAACTCTAGAAAACAAGTCTTGGCATAGACTTAAATTTCCTATGTTAAATAGAAAATGTGGGAGCTAAAGCAGGTTGAGGCAGCATCAAAGAACAGATGCTTTCTGGTATCTAGCTATGGCTTTGATTCAGGTGCATATTTAAACACAGATATGTTTAAAAGTTTTGCCGCACTGGCTAAATGTATAGCTGTGCTTAGAGCTAAACTGTCTATCTATGAACAGGACCTCTCTGCAATCACATTTTTTAGGACTGCTCTAGGGACTGGTACTGGGGTATCTTATGTTTTGATTAGCTCACCATTATCTGTCAGGATGGGAATGTCCATCAGATAGGAAATCAAAATATTTTGATTTTGCTGTACTGGGACTGTGTTAAAGGTAGAAAATCTCTGATTCTGGCAGTAAACTAAGACAGAAATCAGTTTAAGTCTTAAGTCTAGCAAGGGGATTCTTTTCTCTTTTCAAACTACCCTGTATCTGTGAAACAATTATGCCATCTGAACCAGCTTCCAAAAATTTAAAACAGCTGCACATTGTTATGTCTGAAAACAGCACATTATTATTGTGGTTTACTTTCTTTAGGATGGGCCAAGAGCATTTAGCTCAGAATTACAATTATTGGTCAATATTAATGAAAATTTTAAATGGTTTAATGTGTAACCATTCTCTTGAACACAGCCTACAGCTTTCTCACATACTTTTGCTAACCCTTTCAGACCTCTGCTCTAAGAGCATGTAAAGGTGAGTATCAGCTATTGCAGTACTGTTCACTGATATTCATCCAGGTTTCATGCATTTGAACAGCACATATCAATTACTCTTTTCTTTTTCTCATCAGTTCCTCTAACTGGCACGAGTTAGTCATTCACTGTCATGTGAACTCTGAGTTAGGCTTGCAGCCTTCTGAAGTGATAGGATGTTACTCTGTGTGGGTAGAAGACTGAAGTTTTCTGATGAGGTATGTTGTTACTCTGTTTGGGCAAATGTTTAAAGCTCTCTGAAATTTTATGGTACCAATCTGTGTATCGTGGCCATCTTGACTGCACAATATGCTGTGGTGTGTGCTGCAACAACCACTACTAGTCATGACTTAACCGATAATCTAAATTTCATGTAAACTCTGTAAATATCTCAGCTCCATGCTTGAGTATTTCTGTCATCATCAGCTCTAGCAACTGATTTAAAAGTCTAAATTCTTCTTTGTAATGGGATGAGAAACTTTTGTTTCCAACCTTTTAACATGGAGCTGGGGTGGCCTGCTGATGTTAAATCCCTTTCCTGGGCTCTTGATAAATTTAAGATTTCAGGTAGAAAAGAGTTAACTGTTAGAGCCAGAAAGATAACTGGAGCTCATCAAGCAGTCTTTCTATACAAGAAGGAGAAAGGGCATAGTGAGTAGTGAAGGGAAGATGATGTCTTCATCTCAGGAAATGCAACTGTCATGTGAACTCTGAGTTAGTAGTGCCATCTGCTTGAAGGTGCTTTTGAATCACAGAACGGAAGAATCTCAATTTGAGAATTTTGAGAACTTCTCTAAAGGAGTAAAGCAATAGGAACAGCCCTTGTTCTTGTACTCTGTGGTGTGTGATGCACCACTTCATTTTTAAGTTCTAAAGGAAGGGGAGAAAATGTACGGATTCTGTGTAAAACATGGAGACCTAGAAGAACAATATAGAAAAGATGAAAAATGACTTGGGGGAAAAAATAAATAGTGGCAATTCTCTGCGCTCAGCAGTGGTTTCCAAAGCTACATAGAAAACCTCCAGAAAGAATGAGGCTGCCCAAGCCTGATGTCTGAGATGAGCAGAGGTTAAAATCTGTGAGTGAAAGGCAGTGTTGTGGGCACTTAATGCAGGAGCTGTATTTGAATACAGACTGCCTTTTCCCTTTTGTCAAAAGTTATTTCCCACAGGTTTCAACCTTCAGACTGGAGTAACCTAACCGCAAGCCTTGTTCTGCAAGCTATGTAAGGATTTTCCCTTTGTGGGAAGGACTAATGCATCATTTCTTGTTAGTGCAGTCAGCTGTGGGGCAGATTTAAAATTCACCAGCTACTCTAATTCACCAGCTTTGTGTGTGCAGTCAGTACTCTTCAAAGCCTTACCCTAGCTGTCTCTGTGCTAGCATTCAAGAGTGAGAAAGCCTGAAGAAGTGATTGTTGTCACATGCTGAAGAATTCAATATCGTTTACGGCCGCATTAGGGACAGTGGTAAATCATCTCTAAAAAATAAAAAAATAGATGCAAAGATGTTTACTGCTGTATATTAAAGCATAGTAACACTTTAATTTTGTGTTGGAACCAATTCAGAAAAACACAATCTCCTCATTTTTCCTCTAATATGTGAGGAGATCCCAGTAAATTTATTACCTTCATTGGAAAGAAAATTAAGAAATATTCCAAAGGCTGTATTAAATCTTTATTGATAAAAATTGTATGGTATTGTCTCTGAAATTCACTGGGAAGCATTACTAATCCCTGCATTCAAGATATTGCATGTGACAGCCATGAAATTTAAAGCTGGGCAGTAATTTTTGAAGGGATAATACTCTGTCTTGTGCCCTAACAAAAAATTGAGCTGATGTGGAGGGGGTGGTTATAATAGAGTTATATGGATATAGCATCCAAAAGCAAGAATAGGGACTGCCAGTAGCTAAAGTGTGACATTAACATGTTTCTTTATTGGAAATGGCAGCTTGGGAAGCCTTTCTGGGGAGTCATTAAATATTCCTTCAATATGAAAAAACTGTTCTTTTGTTTTCTAGAAGAATGATAGGATAGACGTAGGTATCCATTGAAAATGTTGGGGTTTTTTAATATAAACAAGCTGTAAACATGCATAACAACAGCAAAACTTTTTCAAAAGCCATTTTTCTTTTTGAGGCCAGTTCTGTGAAATGTATGTCGTTTTAGCTAACTGCTGCTAATGGTGGATGTAGTTTGGTCTTAAACCTAATGTAGTGGTACAGCTCTAGGCTGTGTTCTATAATGTCACATTCACCTTACTGAAGGTCTTTTTAATGTCCTCTTTCTCTATGTATTTATTTATAACATTCTCTGGCTTTTAAGGATTAGCTCTAGCATGCTTACCTCATTTAAGGCAGAAGCATCAAGACTGCTGTTAATTGCAGGTGCCTCTAGCCTGTGACTAGTGGCTGACCTTGGAAGTTACTCTAACTTTCCTTGATGTCCTGTAGTTGCAAGCATCCCCTGCAGGATGAGGATAAAAAATGAGAATAGCATTGCCTCATCCTCTCCCTTCCTCTTTCCTAAAATACACACAAGTACTGTGGTAAAAGATCTTTTTAGTCATACCTCAGTGCAATACACCTCAGGATTTCTGAGTTTGGAAATGTTTATGCCAGCCCCTGACATTGTTGGTATTAGACTAACCATATTCTTTACCCTCATGTGGTAAACCTTGCCCAAATGTAGGATTAAATGTTTTTTCAGCATGTGTACGCATCCCCACCCCCTTAAATTAGCTGGTGTAGATGCTCAGTTTGCAGTTACAGTAGAGAAGTCCTTTATATTCACCTGAAAGAGAACAAACATTTCATTATAAGGGACAGAGATTTTGAAGTTAGTCCTCCTCTGTTGTAGGTAATGACACTACAACAACAAAAAAAATGAACAAGCTCCATCTGAAAGCCAGCAATGTTTTCTGATCCTTCTATTTGTAAATAGGAAGGCTGACACAGGAACTCCATGCTCTGGTATTTGGGAAGTATCTAATTACCAGCATATATACTTTTTTTTTTTTTTAAACAGTTCATTCATCTGCCAGTGTTGCCCTTCATGCAGTTTGATTCCTGTTGTGAAGTTTCACTCATGATATACATATAGAAAACAAATATATTAACTTTTAGATCGTGAAGCCAAGTACATTGAGTTTTCTGTCTCCTCTCAAAGCTTAGGACACCTATTCTTGCTGTAGTAGTCCTTCTTCAACACTGCACTTTCTACTTTAAAACTGATCCGGAGAATATCATCTGCTTTTTCTGGGGGTGACATTCAGTCTTCCTGTGCATTGGCAATTTTGAATAATCTGGTCATTTTCGTTGTCGTTCTCAGGCTTTTTTTGCTTCAGTTACTGACGAAAATTTTACATTGGGTTGGCTCACAAGACTGAACCTTGAGGAACTCCACAATTGATCTTTTTTGGCCAAACCCACTATCGTCATCCCTCTCTCTAATGGAACCATACTTTGATAACTGGTCTCTCACTTCTATCTCACTTTTTTTTCTACTTCTTTTAACTAAAAATTAACCACCTGACTATCAGTAACTGCTTACTAACTTAAGTAACATCTTCCTCCTGTCATAACAAAATATTTAGTGAAGCACAGACATATCAAATGAACTGACATACTTCTTCAAATTAACAAACTTTGTGTCTTAGTATTAAAAATATCTCTATTGAGAAAAAATAAAGACCAGCTGCATAAATAGGCATAAGCTTACAGGATACATGTGAAGGTGGCTAATAATCAGAGTGAGAGAAAAATTTGCTTCTGTTATTTTTTTGTTTGTCTATTTTATCTTTTTCCCCTAATACATTAAAACTATCTGCCTTCCGAGATGGAGACACCTGACTAGAAACTTTACTCTGCCCTACACTTCAATGAATGTGATTAATTTTTCTGAGTGGATTCTAATTAATAATTACTCTCATCTGTGAGTCTGTAGCCAGCCTCCTGGCAAACACAGCTGCCTCTTCAGAGAGCTGCCAAATTCATGTGAGTTTAAACAGTAAAATTAAAGATGGTTGTGAAAGAGAAAGTGCAAGAGTGAGAATGAGTAACATAAAGACTGGTGTGTTGTATCTGCTTTGCCGTTTCGTATTTCATGCGAATGTAAATCCACTTTCAGAACACATCTTTTTAAAGATGGTGTGACTTCAGAACCTCTGCATTTTTGCTGTAGCTTATTTTCCCATCATAACCCAGTTATTCTGCAATATATATTTCAAAACAACTGTTACTATAAAGAATTTTGTGATTTTTCTGAGTTCTGATTGGAATTTTGGTATCAGTAACCTTAATGATTTTTTCGTAAGACTACCTAATGATTTTCCTTTGAAGGTTTGTGAGCCCTTATTTTCAAGTAACTGAATTTATTAGAGAACTTGGTTTGTTGGCAGATTTAGTAATATTTTCTGAGGATATGTTTGATGGGTTGAATAGGATAAAAGAGTTTCATAGATGCCTTTGTAGAGGGTAAAGGGTAGAGGCTCAGCATCATTTTTATGCATTAATTTTCACTGACAAGAAATGAGGTTCTAATCCTGCAACAGGAGTGAGCACAGGGAATCATTTTACTTGTGGAGTTCTTCACTGAAATCTGTGACCAGCTCAGAGCAGTGACAAAGAAATTAATGTTTTCTTTTTCCCCCAGCTTCACAACTTTCATTATTTTGCTGTTACAGGCAAACCCCTAATGCATCCCATAACATAGTGAGTGCTCACTTGAAGGTATGAAAGGAACATATTTAAAATACAGACTAAAATCTAGTGAATGTGCAGACATGTAAAGAAAAAGTTTGACTTAGGCCTGTGCAGTTAGATTCCCTTGAAATTTTTCCCTAACAAAGGTTAAGCAACTGCAGATAGTTCAGGTGCTGTGCAGCTGAGTTACCTCTGGAGTAAGAATTGCTCTGCATTGGAAGTCTGGAAAATGGCAGGATTTGATTGGAACAGCTTTCATTTTGCATTCTCATCCCAGTATTTCCCACCAGAAATGGGGAAGTGGGATGGCTACCTGTGCATTCTTAGGCAGGCAGAGTACAAATGTGTTCATTGCGTACCTTGGTTCAGAGCTCAAGAAAAACTCAGATAGGTGCTATCATTTTTGAATGGATTACTGCATTATTTTAGACACTAACTCAGGAAAGATATTCTTACCACTGTTGAGTTTTCTAAAACTCCTGAATGTAAAGCCCTATGGATTTCCCTGCTCCCCATTTGCTAAATTTACACTAGCCTGCACCATTTGCATTAAACTCACATTTTTCTAGAAAAATCTTGCACAAAATGCTGTTTTAAGGAACAGCATTTTCTGAATTGGGTTCATGTGATAAGGTGTTTTTTTTAGGGGGGAGGGCAAAGAGGTGGCAGGGTTGGCCTCTGTGAGAGGTCAGGGCTGTTCAAGCCCAGCTGGTTCCAGCCAACTCTAAAGGGAACCCACCTGAGTACACAGCTGAGCTCACTAGCAAGGGTGGTGGTCCCTCTGTGAAAATGCCTTTAAGGGTAGAAAATAGCAGAAGGAGGAAGAAGAAGGATCACTGAACTTGGACGTTAGATATAAATCCTTTTAAGTATTTGCCAGAAAATTTCTAAATATTTCCAGCTAAGTCAGAAAGTGAGTCTCCAGATTATTGTCTGGCCATCTTCTAGTGTCTGAGAGGACAAGGGAAAAAGCAATGATATACTCAGGCAGTGGATATATTCACCTAAGAGTATGTATTTCCCCAAAAGAAGAGGAGCCTCTGAATAAGCCGGCCCTAGAGCCTGTACACCCCTTAGTTGAAGCTGAGCTCAGAAGATGAAGTGTAAAGGTATTTTTCTGAAGCTTGTAAATGTTTGTTCCTCAATTGTATTGGTTTGCCACTACCCATATCAGGAACTAAATATTTATTGTAACTTGCAATAACTTAATTTCTCCAAGTCCAGTTTGTTTAGCCCATGTTAGTGGTTAAGTTCCTGTCTTTGTAAAGCTCTCAACTTCCTTGCTACTATTCCTAACTCCTGTCTCACAGAAGAAATAAATTGACTGACAAAATGCAGCTTTGAGATTTTCTCTAGTTCTGACTGAGGCCAATTTGATTCTTGGTCCTGCTGGGCAGGAGTAGAAGTGTGCTTTTCATCATCCATCTCTACAGAGTAGCAACTGAGCAACAATATTTTAATAGCACAGTATGCTTCCTATAACTTGCTTCAGAACAATATTCAGAATCACCCTGAAGTCACAAAAAAAAATCCTAGAAATGAGAAGCTACTCCCCATCTGTGAGAAAATCAATGTACATAAGGGAAAATATCAAAAAGACTACATTTTTTGTACCAGTGAATAATTACTCATTTCCAATTAACTTCAAAATTATTTCAAACTGACGCCACAGACCAAGCCTTTGATGACCAGCAGAGCTGTGGCTGTGACTAGCTGACATGCAACCTTTGTGATATTAACCACTTCATCCAGGTTTGGATTTACAACAGAGATGATGATTTACTTTGTAACACTTTGACTCCTGATGCAGTCCCTCTATCCAGTTATTGTGTTATGCTACCCTAAGGTGACTTTGCTCTGTATTTTATTACTTGAAAGAACATTAATGAGAAAAGGCTAATAAATGGCAGATGTATTCAGTTAATTAGTTCACTGAACAGTTTGAACACTTCTACTTGCTGGAGAGTTTAATATTGCTGGAGATATTCATGCAGCATTTGCACAATGACTGCTTCTCTGAATTTTAGTCAATAAACTCTTCTCCAAAGCAAACCTGAGCATGGAAAATTACAATGCTCAGCTATTAACTTTGGGCAGTCTAAGTCTTTCTATGCAGTCATGAACTATGAATGCAAGGTAGAGAGGTGAGCCCCTAAATAGAAGAAGCATGGAACATCCAGATGCTTCCTCACCCTAAAAAAAAACTTATGGTAAGAAATGTTCTATTTTTTTGCTGGGCTTTTGAGAACTGGAAGTTGCTTAGATGCTGAAATTTGCAGTTTTCTAGATGTGATTTGTTTCTTTTTCTGGCTTCTGTGATGATCAGAGAATTTTATCTACCATCCAGAACTTTCTGGACAAACTAAAGGAACTCTAGCTGCTTTGCAATTTCAACTCATTTGTGGTATTCACTGTCTTACTGTGACAAGTTTTGTCTGAAAACAAGTTACTCTCTTCTTGTCTCCTACCTCCCTCAAAACACAGTTGGTTCATCCTTGGTTTATCCATTTGTATGCTCATTTTTAATGTCTGGCAAATATATTCATATAGTTTAATTTCTGCATGGAATACTGCATTATATTTTATACAGTAATTTCTTAATTAGTTTCCTCTGCCTGAGTTAATTGAGAGCTATTAAGCATATAAATCACTACAGAACTAGAAACTGTCCAAAATAATACTGCTGGATGGTTGTACTCCCTGTTGCTAGTAACTTTCTTCTCCTCCATTAAAAAAAAAGTAATGAAGGAAAGCCTTTACGTTTTTCTGTTTTCTGAGCTGTTCATAATGATGGGGATCTGAATATTGGAATGCATTTTCTCCTTGAGGCTTTTTTGTTTACTCTATTCATGACACTAGAGCCTGTTCAGGAAATAGCTCAGAGGCAAGAGAGAATGTTTCATTCATTGTCTAGTCTTGACAGATGAATGGTGTTACCTGATCACTTTGTGAAGACAATCACTTTCAATCTGGTTTGGCTTTTGTAGGGACTCTGTGAATACTTATTTATTGCATTTTTAAGATAAAATACTTGAGCACTCTGGAGAGTAAGGACTCTTCTCCAAAGAGAGAACCTTTGCTACTTGACTGAATTTCCTCAAAGTGGCTGTATCAGGATGAATAAGCTATTCTAGAAAAGGAGAGATTTAGATCTGATCCTCCTTAGCATGAGGGGGAAATTGGATAATACATTAATTCAGTGTTTAGGAGGCCCAGGTTCAAAGAGCCTACTTCTATATCTTTAGAGAATCTGTGGGACTGACTGAAGCATTTTATTTTGGTTTTGAGTGGGAGAGAGAAAGCCAGTGTTTGGCTTCAACAATTGTAAATTGTTTTCAGCATGGAACTGAAAAAATGGCTTTTTGATTTCTTTCCCCATGCCCCCTTCCATTTCTGTTTTTGCCTAACATCAGTCACTAATTAACCTTTTGCCCTTATTGGTTGTATGGGACCAGTTGGGAGGATGATGTGAATACAATTATAAGCTCTACCTGTGAAAGAAACATTTGTGGAATGACAAGGTAACAGTTGTATGACATATGAAAAAAATTAGGAAACTGACACTTTGCCATAGAGAAATTAAGCACTTGATACAGGGCTGTTGAGCCTAAAAGTTGGGAATAGTAATACATCTGTCCCTAAAATATTGCGGTTTCTACAGAAGTATACAGTATAGCAGGGAATTGGATTTTTTCCCCATGGTGGTTAAGCCCTTACAGTACAAGATTTAATTTTTTTTAATATTGATTTTTTTTCCACCTGATCATTTGCACTCCATTTCTTTTCATCCCAAAAGCTAAAATTTCACTTCTGTCCTGTATAGTGTCAAACATTTCTTGAAAAATGTGGTAAATACTTCACACTGTCAAGGTTGATGACAACATAATGGTGATGTTAAACATGTATTTGGGCACCTTGTGATTAAGAATTTCACAGGAGAAGGTTAATCTGACTCTAAGCCAATCCTTTAAATCAGAATTAGCATCTTGTAAATTCTTACAGCAGTGGTCATATGGCATTTGCATCTATACTGGGCACCCGAAGGGAAAAGTTCAATCTTGTGATACCTGAAAGACTCTCAATTTGAGTTCAACCTTCTGAAAATTTCTGAAATTCTTTTGAAGTGTTGTTTCTGCAGGAGGATCATACTACCTTGAGTCACCCATTGGATAAATAAAATTAAGTCTTCTTCAGCCACAGGAAAAGTCATGGTGTTACTATTTGGGCCAAAAGCAAAGGATTCATTAAAAATACCTATTTATAAAAATAAAATAAAGTCAAATACTCTGAATTGGAGAAAAAAAAATAATTGCCTATGCAAAATTGCATTTGGAAAACAAATTTGTTGGGAACTTCTTAGTTCTTAAGAAGGATGTGCCTGGTAATTTTCTTTTAAAAAGAAGCTTCCCCTTTCCTGGAATTAAGCAAATTCTTCCTGCAGCTTTTCTTCATCAACTAAAACCTCTCTGATTTGACCTCTTATCTTGCTATAAATAACAAAGGAGTGGGTTCAGAGAGTCAGAGAATGACTTTATGAATGTGCATTTCTGTTTGATCATCCTACTTTATCAGACTACCGTTAAAAACAAAACAATAAAAAGCCTGTCAGCCTGGTTGTCTCCATGGCTGTCTGCATGCCTTTCCCAGCAGTGCAGGCTGTCAAGCTCATTATTCTTCCTCTGAGCTGGTTTGACCCACACTTGTGCACTTTTGCTGGGCTGATAAAGTTAGTGGGATCTTGTCTCTTGGGAAATACATTTAGAAGGATAAGTTAATTCTGCTTCTCTCCAGTAAGCTCTTCTGCCTGGCTTTTCCAGGGCCTGTATGTCTGAGTAGTCTTAAATTGCTTATCCTGGAGGTAATGAGGTTTGCAAGGCAACCGCTGAAACCTTCCCCTTTCTCTACTTATCCTGCTTTCTACTGTGAGAGATGAGATAATATTTTGATGAAGCCAAAAAGGCTGTTAAGAGAAAGAACCAAAAACTTTCACTCTATGTATTGTTGTTTGTGGCTTGGATTTGTTCTGATTGATCTTTTGGGTGTTGCTGTGAGCTGGGAAGGGGGGTGGAGTTGAAGACCTGACCAAAAGAAAGGAGGAGGGGAGGAGACAGAAGAGTGTACCTGAATAGTTATCCAGTGGGAAAGGAGACAGGGACTGCCTCTGGCCAGAAAAGGGTATAAAATGTTGCCATTTTGTTGGAAGCTATGTGTGTTTGGCTCTAGGGGGAGAGAAAGACACCTGCCTTAGCTGAATTGTTACTAATCAACATTTTCCTTTTGCTTTGATGACTTTGTCCCCTTTTAATTATATCTAAAAGTAAGTTCATTTCTAACATTACCACTACATTTTGGTTTGAGATGGGTACTTAAGAGCCTAGAAACCAGAGAAGAGCTAAATTGAGGCAAGAAGTCTATAGAAAATCTATTGCTGTAGTTGATTTAAAAGTAAAACGAAAAAAATCTCTATAGCAGTTCATGCAGTATGTGGTGTTGCAGAGAGGGGTCTGCAGTTTATGAAGGAAAATCTGTGTTTTGCAATCAGAACTGAAAGCTGGATCAGGTACCAATAAATGGCTCTTACTAATGGTAGCTTTTTTCATTACTGTCATTCAGTCCTGTAAAAAAAAAATAAATTTCCAATCCACTCAGCTTCAAGTGTTTAATTACTTTTTTCATAAACTTTTTAAAAAGTCTCCATAATATAAATCTTGAAAACATCTCTCTAAAAGAAAAAAAGTTCTGTTTCATGAGGAGTGACATGTTAATTGCCTACAGACAACTTGTTGGACTAATGAGTAAAATAACCTAATAACTAATTGAAACTCCCTTGAAATAAAGTCATTAAGAAAATAGTATCATATACAAGTAAATTAACTTCATTTTCTATCCTGAATTATTTAGCTGTTGTGCTTTGGTCACAGCTGAATTGGATCATTAACTAAAAGTGAAACCAATAATAATTGCAACCTCTTTTATAGACTTTTTTCCTCTTTTCATGAGACATTTCAGTGAGGGATCCTGGCTCTTTGAAAACTTTCTTCTGCATATGTTTAAGGATATGGGAATGACAGAACTGATTAAACTATTCAGGAATAGATCCTTTAAACTTCACCTAGTTAGGGAACTGTGCAGCAAAACAAGAATTTTGTTGTGAAATATTTTCTATTATTTTTACTTCAAATGCCTTGCAAAACTACAACTTGTTAAAAACAAAATAAAGCAAATCCTACTGGCTTCTTAACAGTTCTCATGTTTGTTCTGTTGCAAATCTGGGCTTTTAAAGCTTTAGGCAGCCTTTTCAGAAGGAGGTTGGGGTCATTCAGCTCTCTTGTGTCCACTGTGTCCCAGGTTCCCTACTGTGGTAATGCAATTGACTTGAACCAAGAGCTGGGATTCCCTCTCAGGCTCCTGTCACAGGACTGATGATCTTGGGTATGTCATAATGGGTCAGAATCCAAGATATTCCCTAGAGGACTTGAAATCTCTGTATTTCCAGATCCTCTGTGCGGAACTGGGAACTCTTGTCTTGAAGCTTCAATTTCTTCTTTTTAAGATTTAGGGAAAGAGTGGGAGCTGAGCACCTACAATTCTTGTGAGAGAAAAATAAAGGCTTAAAGGTGACAGGCATCTGTGAACTGTGAATTTCAAACTTATTGTCTTATTTTATTTATTTCATACTTTAAGGTTAGTAAAGTTTTTTTTTTTTTTTTTTTTTTTTTTTTTTTTTTTTCAGATAGCTAATAATCTATAAATCAGTAAATCCAAAATTTAAAAATTCAATCTAGCTTCCTAACTCTTTAGCTCTTAGTGGAATACCATGCTTTTCAGCATGGTAATCTCCGGTGGGATTCAGTGTTTGGAGTAAGTTCCTGAAGACTGAAATGCCCAAAAGTCTGCGTGCTAAGGTGATATCTACCTAGGCCTCACAAAAGAAAATTATTCAAGAACAGATACATTAGACTCTGTTCTTCTAGTCTACAAAGAAGCATGTCCTTCCATGGAAGAGTTGTTGTTTGGATTCCTGTCTGAAAAGTCTGTGCCTAAACAAGCAGTTTCTCATGAGAGACTGAATTCTTTCAGTGCTCTTAGGATAAAAGATGCAGGGCATTAAAAACTTGAGCAGTATCTATTTCAACTGTGCTATTTTTGCTCAGGAAGAAGTTAATTACAGGGTTTAAAATACTGGAGTCTTTCTGTTGTGTGTTAAAACAGATGAGTTTTTGCATGGGATAAATAGTATTTGGTCAGAGAACATGGTTCCATATTTGAGGTTACAGAAATTTCCATTTCATAATAATTCAGTCAAAAGTTTTGAAACTGAAGTCCCATAGTTTTAGTCAACTGGTCTGTTCATACCCTCCTAAGGTATAGGAAAAGAAGCACTCAGAGAAAGGAGGGAAAAGAATCCTGATGGAAGCTTTCTGACAGCACCATGTCTTAGTCTCCCTCTGTATGAAATATGAAACTTCAGGGTGCCCACACCTAAGCTACCTTTGCAAAGGTATAAGCATGTCTTAGGTGATCTGCAAGAATGTGGAAGCCCTGATTAACACCTTCTTTTGCTCAAAAGCTTTGTGGATTTCCCACATTTCACCTCCTCTATCAGAAGTTATGCTTCTGATAGCATAACTTCTGTGGTAAACCAAAGACAACTAATCTTCCAGCTTTGTCTCTGTAAAATTTGCTTGCTATGTGCACTCCCTCCAAATCTGAAGTAAGCACCTTGCCTTTTTACAAGGAGTTGATACTGAAATATCGTGACAATTCTCTTTTTTACATTTAATGATGGACATTGACTGGATTTAGAAAACATATTCTAATCCTGTAGCACTAAAACTAATGCCAAAATAGTAAAGTACATGAAACACGATACTATTGAATGTGTGGTACTGAGGATAAGACACAAATTGAATCTTTGGGTAAAATGAAAACATCCATTAATGACATACTTAGCTGCTATCTAGTCTCAAAATGAGTCAAAACCAGCACCTAAGTGATAGGTGAGATTTGTGCTGGCCCACTGCCCAGAGGTGAATTCTGATTTATTTGTTAGTGTTGCTTAATTGGTAGGTCAACAAATGAGGGGCTGGTTCCATTATAAATGCTGTCAAAATGCCAGAAACAGATGACTTGACAGTGAGGTATGGAGAAAATTAAAGAAATCCCTTGAAATAAGCACTTGTCCTGTGAAATTCCCTCTTTGTGAAAATAATACCTCTGCATGTTTTGAGGTTTTTTGTTTGGTTGTTTTTTTTCCTCTTCTTTGGAATTGCTTTGAAATTTTCCTTTAAAATATATAAATCTACATTATCATCTCTGTAAAAAATGCTGGTTTAATTAGAGATGTTAGAAAATAGGTAAGCAATTAGGATTTAACTTATGTCAGGAGTAATCCACACTTCGCAGAAGAAAAAAAAGTAATTTAATAAGAAAACACTCTTGTGTGCTCAGTAAGATTTCTTTAGTAGAAAATGCTTTACAAGAACAAACTACAACTTAAACTGGCACATATTTCTTCTAAAATAATTTCCCAAGGCAGCAATTTAGGTTGATTGTTTAAAATGCAGCATGAATGATTATGGGGTGACAAAGACTAATGAGACTTTATTGTTGCTCAGTTGGGACTTATAAGATTATGTATTATGTGAAACACTATTTAAAGGAAATTCTATTCCAGAAAATTGGAAAGAAATAAACGTGGTAAAGCGCATTAAAAGCAGAATCATGTGAATTAATAGCTAATTCAGATTTAAAATTAAAGTTGTGAGAACAAAATATTATTATCTTGTTAATAAAACTGTTGTAATGATAAAATGTAAAGTTGAATTTTTTTTGGCAGGAAATAATTATTTTTACTTCTGTTTACTGCTGAGTAGCAGTTTCCACAGCAGAGAAACTTATTATCATTACAGGCACTTATTTTGTGCCTGCCATTTTCTCTTAAAAATATTCCATGATTCTGGAAGCCCAGAAAAAATTTTTTCTGTCCATTAGTACTCTATGTGGTTATATTTTTATGTTTGTACTTCTCTCAGTTTAGGAATTTTAATTTTACTAATGGTATGTAAAAACTTGAACAGTTAGCATTTAAAAAAGTTTTTTCCCATAAAAGTGTGTTTCCCATAGTTTTCTTTCAGCTAAGCTTCCTACTTTTTAACAACTTTCTGGGCAATGTGTTTTTTACATATTTATTTCCCCTAAAATTTTGCTTTTTTATTGCTGGGATTATCTTAAGTGCAAGTGTGTCAAATAATTAAAAAAAAGGTTAATTCTTCTCCAGGTAATTGCTGCAATTTTTTTTAATGTTCTAAAGCATAGAGACTTGCTTACTTAAACATCTAATTCTATGAAATTGTTTTAATTTCCACTTGCAATCAGATCCAAGTAGAAATTCTTCTTCATGATATTCCATCAGTAAAAATAAAAAAAAAAAAAAAAAAACAACAGTTTTTTTTTTCTTCTAATAACCTTGGGTGATTTTGGTAGAGAATATTATTTCTGATCAAAAACTGGAACATGCAAAAGAATATCATCCCTTAGTAGCTGTTTTACCTGAAGCTGTTTTCAGGCCTGGTAGTTTGAAAGATAAACCTTAGTTGAAGTATAAATAAATATTGGTCAAGAGAAAATGGAGGGAGGGGGAAGGAAATGTTGCACTGAAAATATTACTGGCAAAAGGGAAAACACCTCTTTTCTCTGAGTCACCCTTGTGATGTCGTCTCACGAGGATGGTAGTGCTGATCTTTCAAGGAGTAGCAACAGCTGTTTGTAACAACTGAAAAGAAGTTTTAGTAATAAGTTATTTAAAAAAAAATTAATGGTGTTTTAAGAATGGCAAAAATATATTGTGGTGTGGTGGCCTTCTATATGAATAATCTCAGTGACAGAATTGTGATGTAAAACCTCATCAAAGTCACAGCTGCAAAAATGCTGCTGTTGACAGGCAGTCACTATAGGTAAAGAAAAAGTTGCATTCAATGAAACATTTTCTTCGAGTAAAATTTTGAACAAAACCCCTAGAGATGGGAGAGGAAAAGAGGAATTTCAACATACGGAATGTTCCTTTTTTTTTACATCAGGTTACTGGAACAAGACAATTTGGCTTTATTCTGTTATTCATTTTAAATGGTACCATTTTTCCTGTTTGTGTTATGAAATGACTATCCTGCAAAGACTTTTTAGAGGATATTTTGAAACATTAAAATCCTTTTCAATTTGGAAAGTCACTTTTTGTATCCTAGTCCTTTTCAAAACAGTTTTTGTCCTTATGCAGTGCTAAATATATCTTTAAGGAGAAAATATGTAGCCTAAATTTCTCACAGAAGAAGCAATTCTAGAATATAATATGGAAAAATTGTGTACAAATACAGATCTAAGAAAAATAGTTTTCAAAGCTTTTGGTGTATCTGAACAACTCTTGAAGTATACTTGGAATCTTCTCTTCTGGCAATTTGCAATCACTCAGTATACTGCACTTGCTGCATAAAGCAATTTTAAACTTGAAGAGAGCATTGAGTGAGAGGAGAAAATGTGTGTTCTATATTTGAAAATAGCTGGTATTGGTCAGATCTGAATGTTTTCTGGAAACAGAACTGTTTAACTCCAATAAAGATTGGCACAGCTCATAGTGCTCAAACGCACTGTCTTCTGCTAAGGTCAGTTTTAGAGTTCTGTATTAAGTCACTACTAAAGGTAACACATAAAAATTGTTGCAAGGACACAAAATCCAGGGCTGTAGACATGCATTGGTAAACTATCTCCTATAGTTTCTTAATCATATTGATTGAAGGAATTTTCACTGGTTTCTGCAATTAAGATGATAAAAGCTATAGGCAGCATCAGCTGCTGTAGACAATTGATTTAATTCTCTAATTACTTAGAAGAAAATAACTTCCACTCTGCAAGAATTCTAACTCTTCTTTTTTATGTCTCTTCTGTTGTTGTTTTTGTTTTGTTAACAAAACAAAAACAGTCCTTTAATAAAAAGAGATTTGTTTGAGATCTATCACTCCTAAGAGTTTTCACTGTCATTGAATGTTGGAACGTTTTTGTAAGTCCATAGTACTTACAATTATCTATTATTTCCATCAGTTGTCTCTGAATAAGTTCTGACCAAAGATGGGGGAACCTTGTTTGTAACAGAGATACTCTCTTAGTGCTCTGCTTTTGTGGGTCAGTTTGAAGTAGGATAATCCAGTTCCTGGTCCTATATCATGGGATAATAAAGCTTGGTGAGAGAAGGCCCCAGTTTGCTTATTTGACTTGGGTTTCCCATCAGATCAACTAATTTCACATTCCTATTGTCTTGGAAGTTGAGTCATAGCAACTTTCCAAAGAGGAGAAGAAATCACTGGGTAAGATTACTGGATTTTGTAGGGTTGGTTTTTAATCCCTTTCTAAATCTGTTATCCCAGAGGCACTACTGGTGCTGCTGCTGGGATCAGCTTTGACCAGCAGCAGGTCCTTCTTGGAGCCCTCTGGCACTTGTTCCTGGGACACAGAGGTGGTAGCTTCTAGCAGCTTCCAGAGAAATCATCCCTGTAACCACCCTGATACTAAAACCTTGCCACACAAACCCAATATGGTGCCAAAGAAGGTAGAAAGTAGTGATACAATTAACCTCCTTGTCTAGGGGAGTAGAGATTCATGTCTCTTGTTTTTCAGTAGATAATACTAGCTGGCAATTATAGGTAATTTCAGTAAGAGAAATACATCTTTTTTGGTCAGTCTTTCTATGTGCAGCAAATAATTCATTTACAATGCAAAGAAGAAGCAGATTTATAAAAGGAGAGATAGTACAAATTGTTAGACTAGAAGTTGGCTGTAGACAGGGAGTCCTGAGTTTCAGATACTGTTTTATGAAGCTTGTATTCTATTCAGTTATTGATTAATGTGAACTGCATGAGTAAAAACCTTTAAAAATACAAATCTTATTTATTTATGTGCAGTTTCCCTCAAAGAATTTTGGGTTTTAACTAGGCCATTAACCTTTCAGTGAATGTAGTGTGGCTTTAAAAACAAAACATAGGACACAGAAGGAAGTAGTGTTACTTCATCACTCACCTCCCAGATTAAATAATCTGTAGAAACTGGAAAATCTACAGATGTAATTTATGTTGTACAAAGCAGGTGGGATAAGCATTCAAATGGGAGAAGGAATCCACCTTTCACATTTGATGCCAGTGCCAGCAGAAAGCAGGAGCCCTGTTGTCCCTGTTTCACAGACATGCTGGAACAGTGGGAAGTCACCCGGTTGCTATTCTGTACTGTGGACACTGTGGGCCCAGTCATGCAACAATAAGTAAATCTCTTATCTCCTTCCTTAGGCTTTTCCAGTCTCTCTTAAGTAACTTTCTATGTCTGACTGTGGAATAAGATCAGACTTGACTTTCCTGGCGTGCAAGGATTGTGGGAACTTTCTGATACATTCCTCTGTATGCTGTACTCATCTAATTCTTACATGGGATGCTTGTCATGTTTAAAGGCACCACTTGATCTCTAATTGGATTAGGAAGGAAGTTTTGCTGAAAGGAGGGCATTTGTCTAACATCACTTTTGTTTTTATGACATTAGTATACACATACAAGACATTCGTCCTTTCAGAGAACTTGTCTAAAAATGGTACCATTTTGCTGTCTGTCATGTGTTCACCTGAGCTTCAGTGATTTCAGCACTACCTTCCATTCAGCGAAGGGGAAGAGGGTCAATGCATGCTTACGTAGTATTTTTTTAATGCCTGTTTCTAAAGAAACTGTGTTAGAATAAAACAAAAGTAGGTCAAGAAGATCAAAAGTTACAGTACTTGTTAAAATAATTATGGGAGTAAAAGCTGCAAGAAAGTACTCCTGTAAGCAGTGGTTCTAATATTGGAACATAGAACTAAAAAACTTTGTTCCACAAGGGATTGCTGTAAAAGGTAATGCATCCATCAAGTGTCTGAGGAAGGGGAGAAATAGATTCATGTCTTTGTCAGAGCACTTGGAGTATTTTGACTAACTAAAGGTTAGAAAATGAAGAAAAAAAAAGACATTAAACTAAATAGTTTGTTACTATTGCTAGTAGCCAGTTAACTGCGGTTTTATCACAAATTTTATAAAAATTATTCTTTATCCAGGTGATTAGGTAGGTATTTAATTCTTACCTGTATACATCTATCTATCTTAAGTGCTCACTGGTAATTATCCACTCAAACTATGAGGATGGTGTCTAAATTTACGTAGTTCCAAATGAGGCAGGAAACTGTCAGATTTCTTGAAAAACACAGACCCTTAGAATGTGCAGTATGAGTGGCACCTTTTTCTATGTAGGTATTGTCCTGATGCTGCTTCAGCTGTTAACTCCACAGATATGCTATGTTTAAAATCTGTGGCTAAGTTGTGTATGTGTTTTAAGTGAAACCTTTTCCATTAGTGAAATTTCAGTACCTACTGGGGTGTGGTCTCCCCTCGCTGCCACGAGGTGGGAAATCTGGCTAGCTTGCCCCTTTGTGGCAGTGGGAGCCACACGAGAGGCCACCCCAAAACCTCCCCTGAGGCTTCGGTGGCAGTCAGGGCAGCTGCGTGGGTTCAGCTGCACAGAAAAGCCACCAGAGTCCCGAGATAAAGGAAGCCAGGAGTCGGACACTCCGTATTCCAAACAGTATTAATCTCCTTGAAGGGACAGGATGAAGTGGACCACACCCAAGGCTCAGCAAGAACTTATAAAACCTTCGACTCAGGGAGGTGGGTACAGCAGCCAATGGGTAGTTACAATAGGGATGATGACATGCTTAACTGAACCAATAGGGAAGACATAGGGGTGGGAGAAAATTCACATAACAAATCATACACAGGGAATAAGGTGACTGACACAGAAACTTTGAGAACAAGCTGGGCAGGGAAAACTTAATTGACATGAAGAGGGGCAGGGCAACTGGGAATGACTTAGCAGAAACGGGGGAAGGGAGGGAGGAACAGGTTGATGGGCAGCCTGAGTGGCAGGAAAACTTGGACAAAAACCACTTGGGCTAAACCATTATAAGGGGAAGGGATAGGGGTAACATGGGGCAAACCATTATCTTAACATATATCTTAACTTTATATCTTAAAATATAACAGCGAAAGAGTCAGGCAAAATCAAACAAAACACCCACCATCACACTGGGGTGCCTGTGCAACTGCTTTGTAAATATATTTTCAGATAAAAATCTCCCATTATACACTGACAAAAATGTGTTGTTCTCCATTGGGAAAGGCCCTTGGGAACATTCAGGCTGAACAGTTTCACGTAATTTCATGGTTTTCCACTTTATGGGGAACTGATATTTACTAATAGCATATATTTGTGTAAGTACTTAATTGTTGGGGCGTTTTTAGCTGTCATTTAGGAATCTGGAAATGATGATTAAATTCCATGTTTTAAGTTCTGTACTAATTAAAACTTTTTCTAAGCAAAGGAATGTGTTCATAAAAACTTTGGCTATGAGGAAAAAAAAATTAAATGAATACAAGTGAATGATTACATGATATAATGATTTTATGATTTTCCTATTCTGATTATAATAAAGTAAAAGTATAGTAAAAACACAGTAAGAGTAGTTTTGTGATACTTCAGTAACCTTTAGGTATTGTGATGTCTTTTACACATTGCACTATGTGTGCAAGGCTAATTAACATTATCATCCATGTCATAATTTCAAATTAGACACATCATTATGTTTAGTTATTACGGAAGATTTTTGTTAATCTCTGGATATTAAACACTAGTTTATGAAACTGCAATCACAGTTGTTTGGCATATTAGTAACACTTTGTTTTAATAGCATTGATTGTAATGAACTCATTTGGGATTCCTGTAGAACTAACATTTATTTCCATAAAGCATTTCACAGTAATTGAACATCAGTTATAAATGCTGGATTGCTGCCAGAATATTTCTTTCTTTCTATTTTTCTTCTGTTTTCTCACTGTGGATTTAGTAAATCTATCTTTCTGCTTCATTTCCAATTAGATTAAATCTAAGGCTGGATTCTTAGCTAGCATAAATTTGACATCATGGAAAGTATTCAATGGAAGCATTCAATGGAAGTATTCTGATTAACACTGGTTGATGAACTGGATGTTAGTTTTTGGTGTATTTTAGTAAATTGTGGACTTTTTAATCCTAGAGTCTTTTGTGACTAAGTTGCCTTTTTTATTATTTTTGTAGACATGCAATTGAAGCACCCTTCTATATACAAATTAAAAAAAAAGTGTTAATGTGCTGTCTAGGGGTGGTATTTCATGTTATATTTGATTTTACTGAATATATCCCAAGTAAGACGACCTGAAACCATTCCTAAGACTGATTTCACAATTAAATCACCTTTCATTATGGGAATTCTTTCAGTAATAGCATTAATATTCTACTGTATTTTATTAAACAGTTATTGAGACCTCCTTTGTCCCTTTGCTTAGAAGAAAAATGGGTTATTCAGAAGACAAGTATAAATACAGTCTAACTTTGATTGAACAGTAAGATGGAAATTATAGTCAAAGTTCAAAGTGCAAGGAGAACCTATACATCGTCTGATAGAAAAATTTTTCACAGGCTGCACAGTATATTTATTGATATTGCACAGTATATTGGATGATATCTCTTACAAATAGTTTTCAGGGCATCTCAAACATTTTTAAGAATGTTTTATGCAACTGTGATAAAAGTACACAGATTGAAAAATGGATGCCATTTTAAAAACACTGGTTATTTTATATGTAAATTATCTTCTTGCATCTGTGTCATATAGTAAGTGGATAGTTGCTTGTTACACAGAGGGCATTAAAAAGTATTCTGTGAGTCTATCTTGAAAATTTCACAAAAGAACTTGAGAATAAATCACTACTGGTTGGTTCCAGATGAACCAGGGAAAGCCTTGGTTTACTGAAGCTTCCCAATTACAGAAGAGCAGAAAGCTTAGCTTGGTCTTTATGTATCAGTTAGGTGCCTCTCACAAAAATAAGTTTAATCTCATATGGAATTTACTTGCAAAATACACATGAACATGAAACACTTTATATCGTTGATTTTTCCCTTTCTTAAGCTAAAAATGAGAGATTTGAACAATTGGATTAATCAAATTTTGGACTAAAAAAAGCTGCAATCTTTTAATTCTGTGGCTTCATAAAAATCTGGAGGTTTTTGTTAACCTGTCCTTCAGTAAATAGAGTAATAAAATAATAATTTTCAATCAAAAAGGGAAAAAAACCAACTTTCTCTTCAAAATGCAGTTCTGATTTGAGCCCTGAGGAGGTCTGGTATTTTTTTTTTCTGGATTTTTCTTTTTTTCCTTCCTCCCACTGTAAATAACTGTAAAAATCTAGTCAAATGAGAGCAACACTTATGGAAGTAAAATTTTGGACAGGTCAATAGACTTGAACAAACACTGTGTTCAAAACTTCTGTAATAGAGTCATTACTAAAATCTTGAAATGGCCAGCAAGAATAGGCACTTACCAGTACTGAAGAGTTTTTTGACTGTGATTGAACTAGAAGAAGATCATACATGGAGGTTAGAAAACAAGAGTTTATTGCCTCAAGTTAAATTTCCAAAACCAAAATACATGTGAAAGCTAATTTGTTATAGTAGTGCATCTATCTCTTTGCTAAGGTTATGGTATTTATAGTTTTGGAGATTTTTTCTTTCCTTTCATTGCTACCATGTGATTGTTTGCCTGCTCATTAGTTAGTACTTCTGTTTGGGGTAACTGTATTTTTTGAAGCATTGTCTCCTGTCACACGTTGATGTACATGGAGCATATAAGCTAGAAGATATTTTTTGGAGAATGTCAGACTGGTAGGTCGCCTACTGCTCCTCCTTAACAGAACTGTGAGGGTCCAAATCCACCACTCCTTTGGGCAGCCTTGAACTGTGTGTTTGGGATGCTCGGTCCAGAAGACACGTAGTCTAAAGTCTAACTCTGAAACGTTCCAAGCAGGGTTGTCAATGGAGTGTGCTCAGCAGCATCTTCTTTGATCTGCTTTGATCTATCCTGTTTTGCTGAACTGTTAATGTCAGCCCAGCCTTTGTTAATAAAAAGGTTGAAAGCAGAAGGGCAAAAGTGATTAGTACTACTAATTAAAAAGTAGTTTTTTGCTGCAAAAACATGGAGCAAAAAGCTTGTGGAGCCTTTTATTAAGATTGAATACTAAAACCATACTGAGTGCTAATGGGAGGGGAGAACTCGCAAATAACTGAGCAAATGCCTTAGAGGGTAGAGGAAAATCTTTCCAGGCAAATAAGAGAAAAGGTCATGGTTATGATCTGGTCATTAACATTGTTAGAGCGATGCCTTTGCCTGAATTAAGGTGCAAACGAGACCATACACCAAGTTAATAGCAAGGATTCTATGTAACAGGAAATGAGACTAAGAGAGAGAGGTGATTGCAGGGGACAGAAAGAAAGTGATAGAGATATGCTAAAAAGAAAAACCTTACCACTGTGTATGCCAACAGCATCCCATGGATGCTCTCCATTAGATCTTCTTGGTGCTGAGGGTACCCTACAAACNAGGAGAATGGGTGGTCACTGCCCGTGAGCAGAGGTTACACTGCACCCCCAGAACTCTCCTCCTCCCTTCCTGGCTGTGGGGCAGTGTGTGCGAACGTGGCCTCAGCAGAGGAGCCTGGGGACTACGGCCTGCCCCAGCCCCAGCCTGGCCCCAGCTGATTTTGAGGACAGCTGCTGGGTTTGGCTTTCTTGTGGGTACATTCTCCTGCCTTAGTCTTGTTTCCTTGTCCCTAGACCAGAGGTGATTGAACAATAGTGTCACCTTTATTGTATCTCAGGTTCTGTTAGGCAGCTCAAGTCTCATCCCAGAGCTGCAGCCAGGTAAAGGAGAGGTGGGCTTGGGTGGTCTCAGCCTCTTTTTTCAGTTTAGCCATAATGGGCATATACTCTTACATAAAAATACTTAAACCATTACCCATAACATTTCAGTCTCTCAGAGTAATTTAATATGGAGGAAACAATCTTCATTTGGCTAGTATGTCTAACAAATTTCCTATAGCAATCTGGCTAGCCTACTCTAGACAGTAAGCATGAAATATAGTAAATATGAAGCAAATCTTTACTCTCATAAGACAAGTTGTGGTTAGTCATATTTTTGTGTAGTCTCATAAAGAGGAAAAATGTCTAACAAAACTGATGCATTGCGAAGACTTCATATGTCTTTAAATTACTTACACTGGTTTAATCTGACCACAGTTCTCAGCCCTTTAATATCAACATCTCAGACAAATTAAAATGTTTTAAAGGTTTAGGATCATAAAGCTCCTTTGCTTTAAAGATGACAACATAAAAAGCAATTAGAAGACGGTCAAATGAATATATGTCTTCTAAAGCTTTGATGCACTTAAAAGAACTAATTGCAAAGAAAACTTCCATGCTGAATATAATTATTAGTGATATGCAAATCACAGAGAATTCAGGCAAAGGTCTGCTGAGACCAGCCATTTGCCAAATTACTTACAAATGTAGCCCTTCATGGCTTAATATGGTATGTGACTGTTTTCCTGAAGCTAATGCTGATAGTGGACATAATGAAAAGGGCAATGGGAAATGCTAATGTTCGTTTGCTTCAGCCATTCCATGTTTAGCAGCATCTAAGAGCCTCTTAAAGATGAGACACTATTTTTACCAACAGTTAGGTAACTAGGGTTTACAAAAATATTATGTTTTTTTTTATTTTTAATTTCTCATCTGCCTATACCTTTCCAAAATAAATACAAAATGAAAGAAATTCTCCATATCAAAAAACAGAATGGAAGTTTAGAACCCTTCTGATGAAGCTGGACAATGTTACAATACTCAAACATTTCAGCACTAAAGTGGAACCCAGATGTTGTCCCACTGCTTTGAGTAAAAAAGGTAAATAGAAAATAGAATTCATTTTGGGGATCAGGGTCAGTGGGCACTTAAAATAGTGAGTTTTTATGTGGAGAGCTATGCTGAGACCTTGCTATCTAGAGAGCCTGAGATAATTTTCAATAAACTGATGTCTACTAAACTATAGTATACAAGGAAATAAAGCTTATTTTTGAGTCATTTTATACTGATATGCTCCCAAAATGGCTTGATCACCCTTTTTCAAGCTCAGAGAGCTCTATAACTATGGTGTTCTGTTCTATTTTAGAAACTTTAGGGCTTAGAAATGTAGCTGATCCCACAATACAAACAATGGAAAAATACTTGGTATTACCTGATATGTTGTTGTTTGAAGTAAACATTTTGTAAATGTAGGAATAGCTCTTATCAATATGTCTTGCTTTATGTTCTTTAAAGAAAGTGCACAAATGAATTTCTGTGGTTGCAGGAGGGGTAATTTACTCCCTTTGTTCCTTGAGGAAAAATAAACTTTTGTCAATGACAAGAGAATAAAGGTTATGTGTAGAAATAGCTGGCACATACCTTTTAAATGATAAGCAAATGTTCATTTTTCTTTTATTAATTCTGCAGTTAGAAGGGAGGTAGCAGATAAATATAGAGACTTCATTTTGGGACAGATGTTCTTAGGCATACTAGCTTCTACACACAATGCAGAGCTCTTTCCAGTAACCTGTCATGAGCTGACAGTTCTTCTGTAAAACTGACAAATTGTCTTCTGCTTCCCAGTGAGATTTCCCAGAGGAAGGAAATCAAGGAATACTTGAATTTTTGCCTATGTTTCTGAGGTATACGTTGAAATCAAAAGTGAAAATTTTTACTAGCTAAATTAGGTCTGTTTTATTCTCTTCTGGCATATTTAGCGCTGCATCAGTGAAGAAGTAGCATTAAAGTTTATAAATTTTCATCAGTGATTAAAGCAGAAGGTTAAAAGTATGGGTCACTTGTTATCTTAATTAATACCTACTTGGTATTTTCCAAATGAAGTGTCAAGAAGTAAAGGGCACATTTGTGTTCCATTAATGCATATTGCAATATTTCTCCCATAACGCTTCCTAATCCCCTTTAGAAATTTCCCTTGGGGGCGAAATAATTTTCCCTGATAAATATTCAATGTGATTTTTTTTTTTGTATATTGTACTGATTTAGGGTTCTGTTGTGTCTCCTTTCTGAAGTCTAAGCATTCTCAATTTAATATAAAATAGGTCACACTACATATGAGAGAGAAAAGCATATTTTACTTTCTGAATAAATTTAACCTGGTCAAATACATTCTGCAGGTTGAATTGTATTTTTTAATAAAAAATATCACTGTTAACCAAATTGAATAACATGTCTGTCTAGAGAATATTTCATATAATTAATAGAACAAGATCCATCATTTAATGAACAAATCATAGTTCAGCATAAATATTGTTCAGTGCTGTTCTTTGCAACATAAAAATACATTACTGACATGACTATTTGTAATATGCCTTAATGATTTAATAGCATCTTAACTCTTTGGTTGTTTTTCTTTGTAACAAGTAAAAATTGCATGCTTTCCTAAGTGTATAATTATGGTACAAATTTAGCATATTGAGCTTTTCTGCTTAGATTCTTTGGTGGGCTACAATCAGCAACATGATAAAGCAGGAATATTTTTGATGAGTAATAGTTGGATATAGAAAGAAAAATTATCAGATGGCCTCTGCTTTTGCATCTCATGAAGGAAAAAAATCTTCACTGAAAATGGTGGTCTTATCTATGGGTACATGAGACACCTGCATGAAAATAATGATGCCTTTATGCCTTTCACTCCTTTTGTCTTCATTACATCAAGAATTCCTGTTCCTTTATTCACAGTACTGCTATTTTTGCACTTCTTTCTCTCTCCTAATATTCCTTTAAACCTGAAATCATGTTTTTGAAATCAGCTGTTAGGCACTTATACTGAACATATCAAGTAAGGCCTAAAGTATACTTTATTTTAAAGTGTGTATGTGTGTGGTCCCATATCATCATTCCAATCCACTCTCTCCTCCTCCACCCTGATATTGTTGCATTAATCAATAATGAAAAACTGTACTTATCAACTTGTGTTTGCTGTGAATGGCAAGATAGACAATCATACTCCCAAAGAATGTCCCTATATTTAATTTTTTTCAGAGACACTCGTGTGACTTCAGGTCACACACCTGAAAAGGTGTAGAACCTTTTAACTTTCAAGAAAAAGTCAGCAGTGGAAGTCTGGAAGTCCTGATGGGCTGACTGAGCTAGTCAATGGTAGAGATAAGCAAACTGTCAGCCCTGGTGTAATTGAAGTAGAGCTTGATGATCTTAAAGATATTTACCCACCTAAATGATTCTACAGTTCTGTGATTTTTAAACAGTTATCTCCACAATATTGTTCAAGATTACATTCTGTACTTCAGTTACTTCTAATATCCTTGTGCAGGGCTGTAGTGCAGTTGCCACAGAAATTTTGTTGAAGGTGGGATGCTGAATCCTGACCTGTGGCGTGGTTGAAATAACTGACATGGTGTAGAAAGCAAGGATTTATACCTGACCTGGTTATGTTGCAGTATTAGAAATGGTTTTGATAAATCTGACTATCCTTATCTGTCATGAAATTTGACATGAGAAATCAGGAATAGAATGTTATGCAATACTCCAGTATTGTTCCTGTGACTTGGCTAGCTGTTATGTTGATTTATTTAAAAATAATTGCTTTTGGTTTGAGAGAAGTCTTAAAGAAAGGTCCTCCCCTGTGGTAATTTGCAATTCATTGTCCCTGAGTATATGACCTATTGAGAGGCTTTTCTGCATGTTATCTGAGCTAGTAATATAATGGACTGATCAGCTTCAGCATCTCCCTTCCTCTCCTTAGGAGTGCAGTTGAGTGGATCTAAATCACTGCTGTACACGTGATTTGTTTTGATTTGTATTTTGATATATTTTGGAATATGTAAAAGGAGAATGAGTTCCTGCATTGTGTCATAGCAGTTAGATGCTCGTATGCAACCCCCTGTCTAATTAAACTGAGCCTTTAATTGGAATTTAGCTGACACTTTTGCTTGTGACAGGCAAGTTAAGAAAGTTACTTTCTGTTCATCCATTGATATGGATATATGATACCCGCATATCAGTGTATTGAGGTTAATTACTAAAATTAAGCAGGTTATGTGTAAATCTGTGCATAGGAAATAATTATCACTTGTCTGAGTAGGGTGTTGCAAAGGACAAAATAGCTTTGGGAGAAAAAAACTGAAATTCAAAAGGAGGGAAAACTGCCAAAAAATCTTCTGAAGCTTTAAGTCAAAACAGGCAAATAATTAAAAGCAATCAATACTAATTTTTAAATTTTGTAACAGCCAGTAAGGTCTATAACTATCAAGGCAGGCTTAAAGCAGAAGAGCTTGAGATCAGGGGTTTCCTACACTGGATCATGGCTTTCACATGGGACTTACTTCTGTTTTATATGTAATATGACTTCAGTGCTGGGCAGGAGGACTGCCTGCTGTTTGCTGACTTAGAAGGTGTAAAGTTACCTAGATTAACTTTGCAGTGATTTGGGACATATTTTAGAAGGAGTGGAAAATCTCATCTTGTAAGACTACATGTAAGACTACATTTTACTGGAATTGGCTGATTACTTGGAATTTAGCTAAGGCATATGAAAGATACTGAAAAAAGATCTCCATTGCAAATTTAAAGTTTCTGTCTCTGAATCAAGAACCACAGAAATGTTAATGAGAGTACAGCTTCTGTGTAGCACAACATGAATATTACCTCAAATATTTTTTTATTTTAATTTAGATTTCAAAACAGTGCTTGTAATGAAACTAAATACTTGAAGAGTGATAGAGAAAAGAGGAGGATTCTTCCAAATTATGGCAAGGTGTCTTTATTTCTATGTATGGGACCTGTAAGAGATACTTCATTTCAGCAGGAGAAGAATATGGGGAAGATCAGGAAAGTGAAAAATGACATTATGACAGGTCTAACTTGGTTCATTTGGTTTTAAGTAAAACCATTTTTTAAAAATTCTGTTGCTTTTATTTTACCTTTTCTTGGCAAGGTATGTATCTTTTTAGGCCAAGTGTCAGTGGTGTTTCTTCAGAAATTGCTTATTTTTTTTTTTCATTTTGTTGTTGAATAATAGCTTAATTACCATAATAAATCTCCATCCTAAGTCCTCTGTAAACAAATTAGACCTCTCCTTTGGCAGTTTTTCCTCTTCTAGTTTTATCCCTTTTCAGATTCCTTAATATATACGTATAATATATATAATATACTTCTGTGTTTTGAACAGATCAGTCCCTTTTTCATTTGACATTACCCCTTTTTGTTCTTCCTTATTTCTCCTGGGCATAATGAAGTATTTGTCACTTCTGCACAGGGGAGAGGGATTTAATTAATTGCACAGGGTGTGCTCTAATTGACAGTAATGCATTCTGTACATTTTTGTAATTAAGTCTGTAGAACTCCTTCACCTGAGGTGGATAATTGTTCCCTGAATTATGCCCTTCTATTTTTATCAGTTTGCCTTATCTTAAAATTTAAAGGCATTGTCATGCAATTGTATTCTTTAATCAGCAGAAACTAATCACTGTCATCTACTGCTTCAGAAATAACAGACTGATTTTATAAGTTAAAAATAATTTACAAATACATAGACCATAATACAGATCCAGTGAAGCTTTCAGAAAAATTTCCAAATCTTACAGATGTAATTTTTCAGTGTAGTTCAATTTGAGAAAAACATTAAAAATATATTCTTGGCCTATTTAATTAGTAATTTCAAGATAGCTTAAATTCATCGCTGTGCAGAGGGTCAGTACAGTCCAGGAATAAATTAGATCTGATTTAAGCCTTTTGGGCCTGATTCAAAGCTTTTTGAAACCACTGGAACATTTTGCTTTGAGTTCAGCACAAATAATAGTATTTAATAGTCTCACTCTGAGTAGCTCTTGACTGAAACAAATAATCAAATATGTTTAAAAAACTTCAACTTGGCTTAGATATTTAAATGGTGAAATAGCACTGGCCAAAAGCTGAGGAGATCAGAACAGCAGTTTTTGGAGGAGTTGGGGTCTGTAGGGCACACAGAAATGACATCAAAAGCTCATTAGCATGGTTCTTGATGGAAGGTGAGCTGTCAGCTCTGATTTTGGTTGTTTGAAAGGCTTTTGTCACCTGTAAAAACCATCATGGGTATTTAGGCTGGAGCAAGCTTTTAAGAGCCTTTTTTTCAGTGTGGTAGTAATTAGTTGTTAAAGCAGAGCTAGCTAAGATGGCACTCAGTACAATTCCTATTTAAACCAATTATAGCACATTATGGAAGCCAATCAATTGTGAATTTATATAATCCTGAAAGATAAGGCAGTCTACAAATGTATGAAAATTTCTTTGTGTGGTGCATGCACATTTCATATTTGCTTATACCTACTCTTATCTGTTAAAAAAATAATAAAAATTGAAAAATAAATCTAATGTATTAACCAGGGAAGGAAATGGTGAAAAATGAGTTGTAAAGTCTCAGCCTGGTCTTGCTTTAATTTATATAAAGCACTGAAAGAAAATTTAGACATCCTAATGTTGATAGCTTTGACCCAGTGCAGTTCTTTTTATCAACACAAGACAATTTATTGTAGTAAATTGATCCAGCAACTTTAAATTAATACAAATTACTGGAATGATGAATCACCTGGAGTTTTTTTGTGAAATAAATCTTTACATTTAAAGCCTTTCACTGGAAGAGCAACTCAATAAAATATATAACTCAGTGATAACATTAGATGGGATTAAGCATGCTTAAAACATTGCTATTTGTTTCTTTATTACCAGCCTATAACATTTCATTATTTACGTCACATATTGAATCTAGGCAAGGTGTGAATTTTAGCCAACACATGAATTTTCTCATTTTGTTATTCCAGCAATTCAAACTATTCAATCAAATGATAATTTTTTTATTCCATGCTAGTGAATTCAACTCAGGTTTTCATGTACAACTGTTTCTATAGTAACTGATTCACTACAAAGGAGGCAATAGCAGTTTGAATAACAGTAAAAAAAGAAACAAAATAGGTGGCATAACAAAATAGAGGATAGTGTGGGAATGTTATGAAACTTTATTGATATTAATTTCAGAATGCAGAGCATTTGTAAAGAATGTATGGAAGCAACACATGATTCCAGAAAATATTTATATTATGTGGAACAGGGATCAGTTTAGAGGGTAAATTAAGGGTAAATTAACCAAATGTTAATATAGTAGTTAGAATAATGTTGAAACATAACCATTCCATTGAACTTCTGTGTTTGAACTTCTACATTTGATAGAAAATGACAAGGGTTTGTTTTTTTTCCAGGATGCATATTTGTCAGATGAGGGATGGAGTTTTTGATGGGAGAATAAACAGTTACATGCATGTACCAGGTTGGCTCTCTGAGCAGAGGATGCTTAGAGGCTAAATTAATGAGGAAACTTAAGTCTAAAATTTTTTTGTGGTTTTTTTTAAGGCATTCATTGTAATTTTCTGTTCCCATGTTCTAACCACTGACTTATTGGATTCCCAGGGCTAGTTCTTGTATTTTTAGATTTTTTTTTCTTTTGTTTTAATGTATAAATTTGAAAGCTCTAATGTTCATTCTGGTATACAACAACAACGAAAGATTTAACCCCATGGTGATTGGGTGAAGCAAGAGAGTTGTCCCTTCTGTGAGGAGATGTTAAAAATTTTTTTTAAACATTGAATTGATGCTTATAAAATGAAATCCCAAAGTAGAAAACAAGTGGTATTTTGTGGTGCTTTTTTTTTGAGGTTATTAGCATATTTTAGTCTACAGTCTTCACATTCCTTTGTGGATGCTTCTTGTTGTGGAGAGGTGACATCTAGAATTTTCTCCCATTAACTTCTTAGGGAAAAGTAACAATGAATTTAGCAATAAACTTTATAGAATGCTTTAGGGCAGCTTCCCCAGTGTTTGTGAGTGCTAATCACTTCCTTCCTGATGAATTTGCAGGATATCAGTTTCAATGTCTCCAAACAATTTTCTGAGAAATTCTCCACACAGTGTAATGCCCACTAACAGAGGAAGTGTTGAAGACTGGCCTTTGGCAGGGAGGTTATTGTTTGTTACATCAGGTCACAATGCACACAGGATTCGGTTAAAAAATAATTGAGACTTCTGGATTAAAGTTTAGTTGAATCATGCTGACAATACTGAAAAAATATGCTTTATATTACACATTAATGGCATAACACCTTGCCCTCCACATACCTTTGTGGAGAACATTATTGTGATATGAATGGAATTAAATGAATGTAGCCACTATTGACTTAAATAATACTACTACAAAACTGAAAGTACTTCAGACATGTTACAGATAGTATATCTCTAATTATGAAGGTTTCTGTTTAACATTGTCAGTATTTAGAGAGTTTATTTCCATGTCCACATCAGGAAAAGACATTTTATTTATGTAAAAGGATGAGGTAGGTTCTGCATTGGTGTACCTGTTAAGAATGCTGCAAAGATATAGAATAACATACATACCAACATGCCTACTACCATAACTTTAGTCAAAACCATAAAAAATATCACACCCCCCTGTGCTGGTTCTGTAGCTAATTTTTTCTCTCTTCACCAAAAAATCAATTATTTCAAAACCAGCACACCCCCAACACCAAAAAGCAAATGCATGAATTAGTAAGCTTTGAAACTTTATAGATCTAAACACCCATACAAGCCAACAGTTTGGAGTTTTTGGGGTATTTTTAGTTCCTGTCAGTGTTTGCATCTCTAGGAAGAAAACCAAAAAGCACATCTTTATTGATTGATTTTTAAAAATGTTGAGTTATATGTAATTTTGTTGTTTTTTTTCTAAATTAAACTTATGCAATTTTAACAGTATATTTACATTTTCTACTTGCATTTAACTTGTAAACTGTAACTGTCTCTAGAAAGCCTCCCATTGCCTTAGCCTGTTTTAGTCTAAAACACTAAAACGGTCTTTTAGAGTTTTTCCTCCAAGGTGTAGCCCTTCATGAAACCTGTTCTTCTAAAACAAGTAAAGATTGGAATGCTACTTCTCCACAGTAATTACATGTTTAGTTTTTAAATATTAACATATTTGGGGGGTTAAAATTACTTAATTTCTTTTAGAAACTCTAAGTTTTCCTGGCACTTGTTAAAAATATATATCACACATATAGTTAGAACAGCCACAGAAATGCATCGTTTTCAAAATAAAGCCTCATTCAAAAGTTTCCCTGTAGGCACAGAGTTTGTAGTAATGGGGAGTGGGGCTGTAGCTGAGCCTCATCCCCAATGGGCACAGCTGTGAGAAGCAGGTGAGCAGCATTGACAGCAATGAGCCATGGAATGCCCATGTGCACTGACCAGCCATCAAAGGGAACAGAGGGCACACAGGTGCAGTGCATGGATATGAGGAGTACAAAAGGTTGCGCTGAAGGACAAGAAGGGTAAATGCTTGCAGCCTTCTGATGAGGTAAGGTGTTATTCTGTTTGAGCTAATGCTTAAAGCCTTCTGGAATTGTATGGTGGTACTCTGTGTATCGTGGCCCTCTCAACTGCAGTATTTCTCCTGGAAAATTTTTCTGTGTAAACCATAATTTTCTGCTCTAGCCATTGTGAGAATCTTCAATGCTTATAAGAAACCTGATTACAGCCCAGATTCTTCACACTGGAAGAGGTTTTGCCAGTGTATGCTGGCATGTAATTGAGTGAAGAGCTGTTACTCAAGTGGTACCTTTGTTTAGTTAGGGAAGGAGAGCAAAGGATTGACCTAATCTCTTAGAGCCTGTTAAATGGCTTAATTGAAATTAGGTTCAAATTGCAGAGGCATTAGTCTAATACCAGCTGATAATCTTGCGCTATTGGATAAGCAGTTGAATTTTAGGAATTTTCTCACTCTTTTTCTCTTCCTATCCCCCTCCTATTTCTATCTCTCTCTACCTCATATTAACTGTGAAGGTTAATGAAGTGTAATAAGATTGGACAAACTTTTTTGTAAGGATGCACAGGCATATGAAACTTGACTCTTAATTATTATTTAGCTGCTTTCCCAGTAATAAGAAGAGAAGATAAAAAGCCAGCTTCAGCTTTAGGCCTCCTTTATATTTCTTCATACCTGGTGATCTTGCCCTGGTAAAATAAAATATTGTTCCTTGCAAACCTTCCCTTACAACTTATTCTTCAAACACAAAACAGTGTTTTGCAGTTATTTATATGCAGTCTTCTGCCTGAGGCAATGCAGAATTTCCCTGTACATATTTATCTGGGTTTATTCATATAATCTTTAGCAATATAGTTTTAAAATGTAGGAGAAAAAAACATACTTAATCATTTTGGGCAGATGTTGAAAAATGTGTAAAGGAAGAAGTCATCAGAATTTTTCAAACTGAAACCTAGTTCTCAAGACAAGTACAGATGGTGAATAACTTCTAGTTAATACACAGTTCCCTAGTAACAGTATTTTTAATCTCCCACTGTTCTGGTAAAACAACAAATCCGTCATGGCACCATCTAACTACTTTATACTAAATGTATTCCTGGAGATGTGCATGAGTTTTGTGGTTTTTTTTTTGTTTGTTTGTTTTTGTTTTTGTTTTTTTTTTCTTTTTTTTTGTTTAATGTGTGGGGTTTTTTTTGTTTGTTTGGCTTTTTTTTTGTTTTTGAGGCCTTGTAATTCAGTGAAGAATGAAAGCCACCTGTACAACCTACAGCTGCCTTGTTCTCTATATTTCTTGAAAATCTCTGAATACTTTGGCTTATTGGAGTTGATGTTGCAGTACAAACAGCATGCTTGAATGCTTAAAGTTTTCAATTCTGGATTCAAAATTCACTGTGTGTTAACAACTTTAGTGAAATTCCTATTTGTTTAAAAAGTTGATTCCACTCAAGAGCACCACCATGGATCATAAAAGATAACTGGTTTACTCTAAAGAGCATAGGGATTTTAAAATTTCAAGGTGTGTCAACAGTGTAGCATTCAAAATTCCAAAATGCATCTTGGAATTTCCTCCTTGACATTAGAGTGAGAATGGTTCTAGAAAGTGTCTGTGTCCCTTTATTTCTTCCATCTGCCACTAATAAAAGAAGCCTTCCTTTGAAATTCTAAAAATATTATATTAGTGTTAACATATTAGCTTATCCTAATCTTATGAGGATGCCAAACTCTTAAAATATTGCCTTGCTTCTTGTCATTCAGACACCAGAATTACTCACTGATTATTAATGAGTATGAGGAAGAGCATTTAAAGGTAATTTTTAATGTTTTTCTATTAAGAATTGAATCAAAGCCTTGATTCCCTGAATTGTATGAAGGGCAAACAACTTGAGGAATGAATGTCAGGCAGCTTGGCAAAGAAATACTTTATGTATTTAATTTTCAGTTGCAAACTTTACACATAGGAATTAGAGATGGATGAGCAACTGGGAGTAGATGTGTTAGGTAATGATCACTAGAGATTCTAGCAGACCTTTTTTTAAAGCTTTTTGACCTGTTCCATAGATACTGTGAATGTTGATAATGGGAACTGAGGTGAAAAATCCTATGCAGCAATGTAAAAACCAGCATATGAAAAGAGTTTTTCAGGATCTTACATCTTGTTTAAGATTGTTGGGGCTGTGTAAGGGTTTTACTCCTTCCCAAAATACTTGTTTATTCCTGAAAGGTGTTAGGCTGATAGCAGAAGAAGTTCATGCCCTCTTTGCATAAGAAAAAAGTAGACTGGAATAGAAATAGACTTCTCAAGTGCTCTGTGGTCTTAACACATCATACAGGGATATGTTATCTTCTCATTCCTCTGGAAGCCAAAGAAATTGCTGCATGGTTATTGGTACCAGCTATTGAATAGTCATAGCAAATTAGTAGAAAACTAGAAAAATCTTCACAAATTTGTCATTAATATTATTATTTTTCCTCAGCAGACCACAGAACAAGCTACCTGTTGGTCATAGCAGGCATCTAGAAATATCTGGCAGTGTTTCCAAACATTTGACACTCAACAAGAAGTAGCAGGATGGGAACTGCCGTCTTAAGTGAAAATTTCTGAGACTGGGAAGGGAAAACAGTCTTGGTGATATCATAATTCTGCTTTGCTCAAAATAAAAAAAAAAAGGCAGTGATTTGAAAATTATTTTTTGCCTCCTAAAGCATTCAAAATAGAACTCACAGGTTCCCATAGTTTGCTGCATTCACTGACTGGATGTCATAGGGTATTGTCCTAGGTGACCCAAAAATTATGCATTCCATATTTTCTCTACATCAATCTCAGTTTTACTCTATCTCAGATGTGGCAACCTGGGAAGCAAAACTTGTGTGTTTTACTCTGGATTCATGGAAGTGAGGGTGATGCCTTGTGAAGTCTGACCTAGAACAGAGGCTAGACAGAGGTAAAGAATAAAGTAGGTATATATTAAAAGGCCTCAATAGATACACCCTGGGCAGCACAAGAGCCCAGCCAGGGTTACACCCAAGATGAACCCAAAATGGTCACAAAATGGGTGACTGGTCATGGGGGTCTCACACTTTTATAAGTCCTGGTCCATTTGCATATTGGAGTTAATTGTCCAGTTACAGCTTGAACTCATGAACTTGTTTTTCTCTTCATTCTACCATTGTTTATGCTCTTGGGCCTGAGATTTTGATTGGTTGTCCTTGGTCCCCAGCAGGAGAAGGAATTTTTGTCTACCTACACTGTGAAGAGAGCTTACCATCCCTAAATATGAAGCTCAGACCCCAAAGCAGTTCAGAATCTGAAAAATATAAAAGCTAAAACTTGATGCTTCAAGGGTCTGGGTCCCTTTAAAAACAGGAATGGACTTGCACCAAGCTCTCTTTTTTCTGCATATCAGTAGCTCACTCCACACGTTTCCAGCCATTGCCCCAAGCTCCAGCCATGCCAGTAGGGGTCAGCCCTACAAATGCCAGGAAGTTTTTTCCAGTGTTTTGGCAGCATTAGAACTTTCTGCACACAGAAGGTTTTTCTCAGGTTTTGGTTTTCCCCTCTCCTGCTGTTATTTGAGGGAAGAGTTTCTGGAACAGCAGAGTCTTTGTGGTTGTGGTATTTTTCCTTTGTTTTCTCTCTCATCTTTGTGGAGCCACAGGACTCACCACCTTTGTACCTGGTGGTTATGCTGTGTTTTCTGTTTTAGTAAACTGTTATTTTTTCACTTATATCCTCTTTGCGTTTGTCTCTCCCTGTTGATAAAGAGGAAAGGTTGAAAACCTAGGAGAGGTGACTTATTTTAGAGTCTCTGCCCCCTAAAATTGTCTTAAGATCTTGAATGGTGCCAGAATGTTAAGAAAGGCTATTCTAAGCTCTTAGGATATGTCTCTGTTACTGAACTTTGGAAGTAAATTTATTTTCCTCAGGAATTTCTCTTTTTGGAAATTAATTTTTAAAACTTTGTTTTTTCCTTTATTACCTTTTTGGCTTCTGGATTTTTGAAATTCTCTGTGTTTCCTATATCTGTGTAGGCATAGGCCTACTGGATGACATATTTTGTCTTTTTTGCATACAGGTGTATTTTTAACAGTTTCCTATGTCTAGCTGGGTTTTTTTTTTTTTTTTAAATATCGTCTGCAATCACATTTTGTTTTTATTCTCAGTAGTTGTCACAGGTGTGGGATAACAATAAAACTGTTGCATCTTACATCACTTTGCACTGAGCTAGGGCTCTACTGAGACTTAATCTACATGCAATGACTCTCTAGCATAAAAAAGGCTTTAATAATAAGAGAAAGTCAATGAGCCTCATGTACCTTTTATAAAACATGACACAAGGCAATATAATTAAAACTAAATTTATTTCCTGTGGTGAAATTAACTTACAAAAATGAAGGTGTTTATTTATTAAATAGGATCTCTGGATTCTTGCTTTACTCTTACCCCTCCTGGGAAGGTTTTGATTGTTTGCTTCTTTTCTTTTGCCTTCTTGCTGTGTAATTTAAAACTGATATCTTCCTTGGGGAAACAAAATTTGATTGGAGAACAGCCTGCATCACTAGCTAAACAAATTACCAATGTTTTACTCACTTTTCTTTCCTTTTTCTTCCCCCCCACCCCTTGCCCCCTAACTACCAGGGAAAGGGAAAGAAAAAAAAAAGTGTGCATAGGTTTTAGAAACATAGTAATGCAGCAAAAATTGGGTTTTTTTCAATAACAAGGAAGGCCTTTTCTTTCAGGGTAGGTAAACAGCTTTTTTTTTTTTTTTAGTAATAGGAAAAGAAGTTAGCAGGTGGTTGCTTTTTTGTTAATTTCCAAGTCTTTTGATGTTGAATGTTGGTCTCCTAGTACATGGACTGAATGGATGCAGCTGCTTTATGTTATATAATGTGTCATTTTAGAAGGATTAAAGAGATATGTGAAAGCAGTGTTGATAGCTACTAAAATTAAAATGGTTGGCAGTGTCTTTATGATGATGTGTTAAAATAGAAGGCAAAGCAGCAGTGTTTTGCTTTCTTGATTAAGAAAACAAATACTGAGTGTCTAAAAGGAATGATTAATGCCAAAATCAAGGCAAGGCAGTTGTTTCATTGTGAGCCATGGCTTTTGCTAAGAAGAATATTTATAATATAAGTTTTTTTTTAATGTGAAAGTAAGGTAAGATATGGGCAAAATCAGGTCTTCATGCTCACAAAGTTCAGTTGGATGAATTGAAACCTGGATCTCATAGGGATCTGATCTTCATGAATTGGGTTTCTGTAATAATGTGGGCAGGAGTCTAGGTTCCATTCTTTTCCATGTTTTCATGATGTTTTCTTCAGATGCAAAAAGTTGAATAATTCATGTCTTGTAGTCCTTACAAAGTTGTAATGACTTTTAACTAACTTGAAAGATGTTTTTGATGTATTTGAATATACACTTATACTCTGTCCATAGAGAATAATTAATCATTATATTCTTTCTTTGCAAAATCATCGTAGTTTTCCTGTATGTTGTAGAACTGAGAACTGTTCAGAATATTCACTGGAAACTGTGACCCACTAAAAGTTCATATACCCACAGAAGAGAGAAATTTTTTTCCCTCTAGCAGTAATTATTGAAATTGTACTGGGAAATTCACAAAATAAAAATCAGCAACCAGCACTACATTGTGCAATGAGTGGAGGTGTTTCTACCTCCTGTGTTTAGAAATAGGTTGATACTGTTCTGGTTTGAGTGAAGAAGTTCTTTATCATAGAGAAATATTAAAATATTTTGACTGTTTCAGTGGTATTCTGGAGGTGATATAAATAACTTTTTTTGTATAATTATCTACATAAGTGATACCTGTGATTTGGGTTAATTTTTAGTGTTGTGTGGAGCATTTGCTAGTATATGTTTTGAGATACGACAATCGAAAAGCAATCCATGTTTTCATTTTTCTTCAGACTTTTAGCTTGACGCTTCTTTACTTTTGTATTCTATTAGTATAATCTGAATAGCTCATTAAGAACTGCAGGTAGAGAAATATGAAACCACCACATTTCTCTAAAGATTTCAGTAAGTTAGTGAGGTGGCCTGGAAGACTTTAATGCACAACCTTGAACTTCCTGAAGGGGGCCACACTTTGGATGCAAGAGAGGGGATATTGGATAGCTTTATTAAGTCGGAAGAAAGCTGAGAAGAAGGCTAATTTTCGTTTTAGGAAAAGTAGGGAAGCTTCTTGTTAATCCATTGGCTTGTTTACTCCTCTAGCTTGAGGAAATAGATAACTCTTGATTAGTAGAGGGAAGTGCAGCTCTGGCTTTTCTCTAATTCATCTGCCTAATATCTTGAGTTAGTAATATGTTATGCATCTTACAAGTATAGATTAATGAATTCAAACTAATATTAGGTGTTTGATTTCATCATGTTATTAGTATGAAAATTAAATTTGAATTTCTATCACTCCTATTATCTCACTGCATATTGTAGGCACAGAGAGGAAATTAATGCAAAATAAAAACTTTTTTTTTAGTTTAATTAAGCTACAATGTAAGCCAAATTATTTGCTAACATAAAATTTCCTGAAATTAAAATGTGTGTAGTTCTGAAATATGGACATAAATGCTGTTTCATTCAATAATGTGTCACAGCCTAGGAATCAGTAAACACAGTTGAACTGTTCTGCAAAATAAATCTTTTCTAAAAAGATGATGGGGTTTTCCATGATCATAGGTTCATCAAGAAGCACTTTGTCTTGACCTTTTTAGGAACTATCAAGAGGAACCAAAGTGACACTAGAAGTTGACCCAGTGAAATTAAAATTATCCTTAAACTTTAAAAAGCCTACAAAATACTGCAGCTTTTTTTCTACGGTTCCTGAGTAATTTATTTTGTTTTGTGAGTTTTGCTGTGTTTGGAGTTTTTTTCCCCAGTTTTGTGGAGTGGCAAGTGAAATGAGCATTAAAAGGATTTTTAAACTTAAAGTCCTTCTGCAAGACTGCCGAAGAATGAATTTATTTTTCATAAGAATTCTTTTTTCATTCCAGTATGCTTATAAAGTTTCTCATCTTACAGCTTGTAATATCTTCATTTGCAGTCATTTCTTCCTTATATCCTGGAATAATGCAAGTTTTCCATGGGTTTATAACTGCCTTACTGTGCACTTTTCAAATTCTGTGGATATTTAATTGCTGGAGCAGTTAATTTTTCCCCTTATGGAATGTGCCATTGATAGTTTTACAAAGTGTGTCCTCTAATTTAAAAACAATTAGTTCTAAGAAATGTAATTGAATGAAATTAAATTCTTGAGGGAGGTAAACACCAGGGAAGGAGAAGAGCTATTTAAACTAAAGGACAATATTGGCACAAGAACTAATGGGTGTAAGCTGGCTATGAATAAATTCAAGTTGGGAATTAAAAGAAGATTCCTAATTGTTAGAACAGTGAGGTTCTGGAATGATATTTCAATCAGAGCAAAATCATAAGCACTCTTAGGAATGAGTTTTATTGCTTTACAAAAAACATTAAATTACGCACTTCTCATGGCTGGGGACTGGACTGGAATTTGGTGGGCCTATCCTTTCCTGTAATCCTAAGGAGCATATGCTTTCTGAGAGATTTGTTTACAACTCAGAAATTTATCTTTACATGTCGTGGTGGATGCATAAATTTAATTCCTGTTGATTTTAGACTTAAGATCAGCCTTTGGCACATTTAGTTTGATGATCTGGTTCTGAGGGGTCAATTTGGAGTCTCAGTTCAGGTTGCAGAGGCTCACAGTTGTTTGTGTGTGATAATGGGAATTTAGATATTGAGGCAGAAGCTGGAGGCTTCATGCATTTCAGTTCTGCAAGTTTACATGAAGAAAGGTTTATAATCTTTTTATTGATAGTGTAAGTGGAGTTAAAAGAATTGGGTTTTTTTTCTTATTACTATCGCTTATTTTTTAGTACAAACCTAAATAGCCCACCAAAAAGTGC
>WBNO01004569.1:735-16567 GCA_013400575.1 Peucedramus taeniatus | reverse complement strand
CCGGCATCTCCGCCACGCAGCAGCCGCAGGAGCTCCTGAACGCCATCCTGCCGCCGCGGTGAGCGGGGCCGGGCCGGGGCCGCGGCGCCCGGGGGGCGCTCGGTGACTCCGGTAACGGCCCGCGCTTCTCTCTCCGGCAGGGAGTGGGAGGAGGCGCAGAAGCTGTGGGTGCAGGAGGTGTCCACAGCGCCCAGCACCCGCCGCGACGTCGTGATGCTGCAGGAGCAGCTGGACCGGCAGCTGCAGCAGCGGCAGGCGCGGGAGACCGGGCTGTGCCCCGTGCGCAGGGAGCTCTACACGCAGTGCTTCGGTCAGTGCCCTCTGAGCGCACAGCTCGCAGCCTGAGCGCAGCCCGGCAGGGGATCCTGCGCCTGGAAAACAGCTTCAGATCTTCTTAGCTGCACTTAAACCAAGTTTATGTAAAGTAACTTAAAGTTGTATCTATGTTACACACTCTAAGGACAGCGCTGGTTTCCTAAAAGTGAGGAGGGGAGAGCAGGATCCTCTGAGGGCTCCCCCATGACTGCAACAAGTCGTTGCACATTTTTAGGTGTTTGCGCCGCCAGCCGTAGGGGATCGGCATCACTGGCATTACCTGAAGGGCTGCACCACCACTCTGCTTTACCTGCTGAGCTCAGTGCTACGGCTGCAATGTAACAAAACAAACCATTACTGTTTCTAGGACATGTCATGTGCTAAATGGGGGCCCATTTACCCCAAGGCCTGCATTTACCTTTCCAGGACCCTCTCTATTCCCTCAGAAGCCTCTTTACCCTTCTATATAAAAGGTGAAGCTTAAGAACTTCCAGGACTTTATTTTCCCCTAAGGGCTACATTTACCCTTCCAGGACCCCATTTATTCTTTGAAAACTGTCTTCACTCTTCCAGGACCACATTTATTCTCTGACGACCCTCTTTACTCTTCCATGACCCTGTTTACATCTCAGGACCACACTGACCCATCAGGGCCACATTTACCCTTCCAGAACCCTATTTTACACCATCATGTAATGAGGACAATTATTATTAGCAGTCTTAAGCTGCGCCAAGGGAAATAAATATAGGTTGGATATTAGGAAAAATTTTTTACAAAATGGGTGATAAAGTACTGGAATGACCTGCCTGGGGAGGTGGTGGAGGCACCATCCCTGGGTGTGTTTAAAAAAAGATTGGTTATGGCACTCAGTGAGATGTTAGGGCTGGGTTGAACTTGATGATCTTGAAGGTCTCTTCTAACCCAGTGATTGTGTGATTCCGTGTGTGGTTCTGTGTGTGGTTCCGTGTGTGATTCCGTGTGTGGTTCTGTGTGTGGTTCCGTGTGTGATTCCGTGTGTGGTTCTGTGTGTGGTTCCGTGTGTGATTCCGTGTGTGGTTCTGTGTGTGATTCTGTGTGTGATTCCGTGTGTGGTTCCGTGTGTGGTTCCGTGTCCCTGGCTGTGTGGCACAGGGAGTGTGTGAGTGTCAGCACAACGGGTCCCCAGCTGGGTAAATAATGACACAGGCATTTTACAGAAGGCTGATAATTCACTTTATTAAGAAACCCACTGCTTTTTTATACCCTAGTTCACTACAGGTAGACCTAATTGGTCCTTTATTTAAAACACCATCACCACTGACTAATTAAGAAACCACCCTTTGGCAAACACATCTCCATAACACATTCCACACATTCCCAATACCAGGTGCAGCAAGTTAAGATAAGAACTGTTTCTCATTCTTTTCTCTGTTCATCTCACAGCCTTTCCCAGAAGGCTGCCTGGGAAAGCTGTGTTGCTCCCTGTGGCTGCTGCCACAGGTGAGAGGAGCAGCGGTGTCCCGGCCAAAGGCTCTGCAGGCTCTGTTCCTCCCTTGCAGACGAGCTGATCCGGCAGACCACGGTGAGCTGCGCGGAGCGGGGGCTGCTGCTGCTGCGCGTGCGGGACGAGCTGCAGCTGACCCTGTCTGCCTACCAGGCACTCTACGAGAGCAGCGTGGCCTTCGGCGTGCGCAAGGCGCTGCAGGCCGAGCAGGGCAAGGCCCACCTGGAGAAAAGGGTGAGTGACCTGGAGAAAAGGGGGGCCACAGGGTGCAAGTTGTTCCCTTTCCCATAGTCTGCACAGTGGAGTTTTTGTCCGGTATGCTAATTCTAAACTTGCACATTTCCACCTTGACACCTTGCTGTTTGCCTTACAGTGCTTATGTCAGGTTTCTGTTGTGGTGGGTTATTTTATGGGAAGATTCTCCTTTGATAGTGTTTAGAGCATTTGTGCCTACTGGGCACTCCACGAGAGCACTGTGGCCTTTGGCGTGCGCAAAGCGCTGCAGGCTGAGCAGGGCAAGGCCCACCTGAAGAAAAGGGTGAGTGACTCGGAGAAAAGAAACTGAGCAGGCACATCTTCAACTGGATCAGGTTGCTCAAAGCCTTGTCCAACCAGACCTTGAATGTTTCTACAAATGGAGCATCCATCACCTCTCTGGAAAACCTATTCCAGTATTTCACCACCTTCATTGTAAAAAAATTTCTTACTGGTTCCTATTGGAATTTGACTTCATTTCCTAAAATGATTTGCACATTTTAAAAAAGCCAAAACCCTGGAGAAAGATCTTGTGCAAAAGGGGGCAGAATGTTTTAAGAGAAAAGGGTGTAAAGACCACAGGGTGTAGGCAGTTGCTTCCCATCCCATAGTCTGCACAGTAGAATTTTGTCCAGTATGCCAATCCCAAACTTGCACCTTTCCACTTGTTTGCCTTACAGTGTTTATGTCCATTTTCTGTTGTGGTGGGTTATTTAATGAGAAGATCCTTCTTTGATAGTGTTTAGAGAATTTGTGCTCTTTAAATCTTTACAGCTCCCTATTGTACAACGGATTCTAAATAATTACATTTAAAACATAGTCCACTGTCTCTGCTCACCATGTATGAACCATGATACTGAGTTTGTCTTTTACTGTTGAAAACAATGTAAAAGCAGTCCTAGTATCTCAATTAATAGAATACAATTATTTTACTGAAACCTGTTATCTTTTGTCAAGTCTTCACTAAAAAACTAAAGTGAAACATGAGTGACAACTTGGGACCCCGTGATGGAGCTTTCTGCTCATGAAAACAGCAAATTTTATATCCTTAAACCCATTGTTCCCGTTTCCACGGGATGGCAGCAAAGACCATCAAAATACTCAGCTTGCTGTCATCAGGCTTAGCTGCACTTCTGAAGTTTGTTCTACAGCTTTAAAGACTGCAGCACACACCACTTTGTCCTGATGCCTTAAATTTTAGCTCTTTCATTTTTCAGATTCTGTACTGCATTAGTATATAACTCTGAACTTCATATAGTGTTAGCAAGTTCTCTTCACAGTTTAGTTAGACAAAACAATCCTTTTTCCTTTCCTGAGAACACCATTATAACTTCAGGCCCAAAAAGTATGAACAACAGCAAATTGAGTAGAGCAAACTGGGAGGATGGGACTTCATAACCTGGAGCTGTAATTGGACAATTAACTCCAATATGTAAATGGACCAATACTTATAAAAGTGTGAAAACTCATGACCCACCATCCATCTTGGGTGTAGCCCTGGCCAGACTCTTGCACTGCCCAAGGTGTATCCTTTGAAGGCCTTTTAATAAAAACCTCCTTTATTCCTTTAACACTGTCCAGCCTCTGTTCTAGGTAGCCTCTCAAGGCATCAGTCCCATCTTAACTGAAAATCGACTATTTGCCAACAAAACTTGAGACATCTGTACTCTTTTCCAAGATTGCAGAGCTGGAAGAGGAAAAGGAGGAGCTGGAAAAACAAGTGAGTGAAGAGAAAGCAAAATGTGAGGCTATTGAAAGGCAAGAAACTGAACGGCGAGAAATAGAAGAGAAGAAACACAGTGAGGAGGTTCTGTTCCTCAAACGGACAAACCAGCAGCTGAAGGTCAGTAAAAATCCAGAATTCCAAATACTAGTGGTAAAATTCTCATTAAAACCATTAAAGCCCTAGTAACACAACACACCATTTAACATTAAATATTACCCAAGAACAACTGTGCAGGGACTGGATAATTATTTGTGCATGTGGCTTTGGGGAGAACAGAGCTTCTGCTCTGTACTTTGTTTTTAGAAGGAAAAAAAAATCCCACATCTTTTGAGTAAGGAAAGAATGTCACCCTGAACAGGATCAAATGTTTCTGGCTACAGCTTGAAACATTTCCCTTAGAGCAAGCTGCTTTTCCTGCAGATCCTACTTTCTAACTCACCTAATTTCTAACTCACCTAACTCTAATTTTCAGGGTGTCTTGGAATGTTTTAGGACACAAAATCTAAGATCAGATGTGTGTTGCCCCTGAATCTATTTCTTCCTTGAAGTACCTGTACTTGACCAGCTGTTTGTGCCACTGCTGAGGGTAACTGTGGCTGCTCCCATCCATCCACTAACTGGCATCAAATTTTCTCAGTAATCACAAAACTTGCTGTTCCCAGCTACTCTTGTCCCAGAGTCAGTTCATGTTCCAAATGCTAGAGAGCCAAATACTTAATTTAGCTCACATAGTCCAGCTTCAAATCACAGAATTCAGACCACTGTTTCAACAGCTTTTATTTAATTTCCCCCTCGATTCTTCACATTCTAAACAATCTCTCATCATACAGAGCCAAGGTCAGCTCTGTTCTCCTCAAAATGCAATAAGTGTGTATGCCAGGAACGACAAATAACTTTATAAAACATGTAGGAATGGAATTGCTGGGGAACAAACCTGGCCTGGCTCTCCTGGCAGCAGCGCAGCATCCCTCAGCTCCTTGCTGTGAACATCCAACAGAAAATTCAGCCCTTCACAGCACTGAAGGTTTATTTTTTAGGTTAGGAAATCTAATTTGTCTCACTGTCTCATTTGCTTTTCAGGCCCAACTTGAATGCATCATTGCAGCAAAGAATTAATTGTTTTGTTGTCCTCAAGGCAGGCTCAGAAGAGCTGTCAGAGCAAGAAGCTTGCAATTAGTGACAAAGATTTGTCTTCCTAAAATGATCTTGAGTTTTCACTTACCAGTAACAGCAGGCAGTGTAACTGTGTTCTTTCTTTCTCTCTTGAAGACTTGAAATTCAAGAGCTTCAATAATTACTGGCTCTTTCCTTCAGAGCCATCTCAGCAGTCAGCTCTTTGAACAGTGAATTTGTCTGGAACTTGCCTGTTGGTAACGTACTAATGACCTTCAAAGCAATAACTAATAAACATTTTTAAATGCAAACATCTCTCTGACATTATTAATTTGAAAATGTTGTAGAAGATTCAGAAACAAAAGTGCCTACAAGAAAAGTAAGTCACATGCACCAAGAAAGAAATGGCAGCTCACTCTTGGACAGGTGTCTTGGGGACATTTCCTTGTGTACCTGCAAGCTGGTGTCAACTGTATATGGAAATCCCTCATCAGAACCATCAGCAGTAACTGAGCACAGGTGACACCAAAACTCTGGGTGTGATTGTTTCTGGTGAAATGATGGGGCACGATGGCAGTCATGGATTCACTTCTCAATGGAAGCAAATGAAATCCCTGCTTGAGGTACCTCTGTGAGCAGCTGGTTACATAGAAGGTGAACATGGGAAAGAGAATTCCCTATAGTCATGTGAAAAACCCCATAAAGCCAGTTTCCAGAAAAAAACCCACCCAAACCCCACCACTGAGCAACACTGGAATAGCTGTCTGGCTACTGCAGTGTTTGCTGGCCTGGGACAGCGATGTGGAAATACCATCAGCTCCAACTGCACAAAGAACTTTCAGATGATGCAGAAACAAAGAGAGAGATGCTGCTCCTGGGGCCAGGACAGACCGGTCACACTGGGCTTTGAACAGGAACCGCAAGTTTTATAGTTAAAAAAGCCACCGCATACTAGAGCTGTTTTATGTAAAATTTAATAGAATAAGCAGCTATTGCTTATGTTTGTATTTTTTCTGCTTTGATCTTTGTCCCTCCAAGCCAGTTTTTTTCTTGTTCTTATTCTTATTTTTCACGTTGTGAGTTTCATAATACCGGACTCCGACTTTCTTGGAGCGCTGCTGCCTCTCGGCTCGTCTCCTCTGCAAACACAAAACACATTAGCAAATCCCCAGCATCCAGAGCCTCAGTGTCTGCAACTCTCCAATGGTGTTCACTTTGCATTCCACATGCGTTAAGTAAAATAAATAATTTCAAATGAAATGTTACTGATGTGACTCTATACGGAACCCACCCGCCCTGCTCTTATGGGAGTAAGCTCCACTTCAGTCTTTACAGAAGTAGCCTGCAAGGTACAAGACTCAATCTGGTGTGCAGTCAGGTAAGAGAGGGGTGACAGAAGTTGTCACAGAATATTCGTAACAGAATTCAGTTTTCATTCCCCTTCTGTTCATGCCCAAAGTTTCAAAGCTCTTTAGTGATACGGCCAAGGATAAAAAAGCCAGCTTATTTCCCTGCTCAGTTGTACTACAGGAAAGTACACTTACTTCTTTGGATGTGAGTTTCTTACAAGGCTGTTTACCCAACTGGTCATCATCATCCTCTTCTTCTTTCCTCTTTCTCTTCTTCTCTGTGCTGCCTGCAAACAGCAGAGATCATGCACTTGGTATCTTCCAGAACACTTCATTTGTTTGAAGAACTTCAGGCTCTCCTTGAGCAACACATTCCCTTGACTGTACTTAAGAGCTTCTACCAAAACAACATGAATGTTCCTCACAAGAGCATCACAGCTATTACTGTGAAAACTGCTCTTGAGAAGAAGGTTACTCCAGCCCCATCCAAGTTCAGGAGAATTCCACAGTCCTGTAAGGACAGGGCTCTCCCACCTGATTGTGCCTTTACTTAAACTGACTACAACTGAAGCCTCAGTAAAAACTTATAGCCTGAAGTATCTCTGCTTTTATAACATCCCACACCCCATCCACTCCTTCCTATAACACCCCAGGGAAGGGGAGCTGCTCTGGCTGCAGCCTGCCCAGAGCCCAGGCTGTTGGAACTCAACACCTGCCTTCACTGCATCTTCCCTCACTGAGAGCTTCCCATCACACAGCTGTTCTACAGGAAGGCTACACCAAGTTAGCAGCAGCCCTTGGGTCAGCTAAAGGGAGATTTAAGTAGTTTTAGGGGGAAAGAAGTTGCACACAGGATCCAGTGGATGCTTCTCCCCTTAGTGCTGCTTTTTTCTCTGGCTCATAGGATTTCCAAATGCAGATTAACAATATCTACTAATCTTGTTTTACCTCTGTCTTCAGCTTCTTCGGGTTCTTCAGCCTTCTGCGTGCATTTTGCAAACACTTGGTCACTCAGCCTCTTGGGGATTCTATGGAAGATAAAACCAGCAATAAAAGCTTGTTGTTACACAAACAGTAACCACCTCTGAGAAGCCATCAGACTCCAGCAGATCCCAGACCCCTGTCAGCATCAAAGCTAGTCTTTGCACCAGACTATTGCAATACCCTTGGTTGCTGAAGTTACTGTGCTTGTGTGCTGTATGAGAGAAAATGTAGCACTTCAACCTTGAAATTCTCCCTCCTCACAAGGCTGGTGGGTGAGCTTTGCTAAAACTGGGCCTGCTGTATGGGCCAGGATTCACTGCACATGCACAAAGACCCAGGCATATCCAACCTTGGTATTACCCAACATCAAGGAGAGATCCAAGGGTGCAGTATTGCTGCCCAGAAAACCAAGATAATGCTAACTCTAATCCATAGTTTAAGAGGGAGCTTTCCAAAAGTGAGAATGTTTTAAATTTGCTGATAAATAGCAGCTCTTGGAATAATCTTTCAAAAACAAACTGCTACTTGGCCCAATTTCAGCCCTTATAGCTAAGCCAGATAAGCTGTGGCAACCTGTGTGTGGCAGCATGGGGGAACTTGTCAAGCAAGTCAGAAATGGAGTCAAAACTACAGCAGAGCCTCATCAACCCTTTCCCCCCCCTGCAATGTATTGGACAAATTCAGATACCTTATTGCTGAGAATCTCTTGGCCCTGGCTTTATCCAAAAATTTTTTGTATTTTGCAATCTTGTCCTCCAAAGCCTTAAGAACTGCTTTAGAGCTCTCCTGGGCATCTGGTGCAGCCACCTGCAATTCCTCCTCTCCCGGATCCTGATGTTGCTCATTCTCCTCTTCCTCCTCCTCCTGGTCCTCCTCTCCAGAGGAATCATTATCTGTGTCATCAAAACCTGGCACATCCACAGGAACCAGGTCTTCTTCTGAGAACTGAGGCGCCACGTTAATCCTGCCAAAGTTCTGCCGAACGTGGGACATGAGCTGCTTGATTTCAGTGTTTGTGTTGTTCCCCTCTTCTGCTGCCTCCACACCTGATGCTGCCAACTCAGAGACTTTCTCCTCAGTGTTATCTTGGATGGATGTCACAGATGCTTCCAACACAGGAGGCTGCAAGGAAGAGCAGGATGCATTATCCCCAAAGTCTGTCCCACCACCTCCAGGAACAACTTCCATTTTCTCTCATGGGAAAAAGATTAAGATGACAACATGATTACTGACATTTCTGGTAGTCAGTAATGACTCAGACATCTCTGTAAAGAGCACTGCTACCTGGTCCTCAACAAATTCAGGTGTCACCTGAAGGACCATGTTTGGGCAGAGCCCAGGACATGCACTACCCAAGTTCCATGGCATTCTGGGAAAAGCAGCAGTGAATACCATTAGGAAAATCAAATATGAAGGAAGAGGAGGCACAAGTATCACATTCTTACCTGGGGACCTGGCTGACCTGGTTCTGCATTTGGTGGCTTCACAAAGAAAGGGATTCTGCCCCTCTGCCAGTCATTGAGAACCATCTTGCTCACAGTCTGCAAGTCAGGCTCACCACCCTGAGAAAAACAGGAACAGTTTATGTCCATGTTTGTGGGGCACACAGCCCTCCCATGCCCCATGAGCAAAAGAACCATTGCCATTTCCCATGTTCAGAACAGGCCACATGCTCTTCCAGCCCACAAATGCAGGAAGCTGTCACACCTTTAGCAGTTTTCCAGTCCTAGCAGCAAGTTTCTCAAGGAAGTCTTCTGAATCTGTCCAGGAATCAATTTTGTATGTCTTCCTGATGTACTCTGCTTTGGCTCTTTCCAGCACAGCAACAATATGGTCTTCAGGGCTCTTAATCTTTTCAACTTGAACCTGAAAAAGCACAGCAGAGGATCAGTAGAGGATCAGCCCTCTGAGACCACCACAGTGACCAACAAGCAAAGCCTCCCAGCACCCAGTGCAGGCACATACCACTCCCTTCAGCACAATGTCTGTCTCTGAGTCTCCTGATGGATAAACCACCCCAGGGCAGTCGATGAGAAAGATCCGCCGCATCAAGGTGATGTACTGCCACACCTGGAAGAGATCAGCAGCTCCCCATCAGCACCTTCCACACAGGCCTTGTTTCATTTTTGAAGACCAGAGTCAGAGAAACAGAGCCTGATGCAGCATTTGGATCAGGAGAGCACAGACAGGGAGCGAGGACAGCTGAGCATTCCCATCACAGCCCTGCAGTATGGCAGAGTGGGAGTGTGGGAATGCTGCCAGAGCAGTGCCTCAGAGTAGAGACTGTCCATGAGCCCCTCCTCAGGGTCACACAACCTGTGCAGCTCAGAGCAGAACTTGACAAGGTCATTAGGCTGGTTTCACATGACCACAGGGATGTTCCTACCTTTGTTTCCCCTGCAATGGGGGCCACGCTGCAGACCTTCTTGGACCGAAGGGTATTGATCACTGAGCTCTTGCCAACATTGGGGTAACCAATGAATCCCACACTGATCTGCTTCTTGTCAGAGTGTAACTGGTGAGAAATAACAGATCCTTTTACATCTTGGACTGAGGGACAGAATTACCACTGCAGTCCTGAACCCCAAACGCTAACGAAGCAGAAGACCACACACAGTAACCCTCCAAACCAACCACAGATCCCCAAAATTGATTTGTACCTTTCCAAACTGCCTTAGGAGCTGTATGAAAGCACCTTTGCCGAATGGGTTTGTGAGGCTGGCATGGAAAGCCAGTGTTGGATACTCCTGGGAAAGGACAGCAACCCAACGTTTCTGGAGAAGCAAAGGGGACTGGGTTAGAGACCTGGGGCTGGAGAGGGACACACTGTGCTCAGAGAGGAGGACACAGCATCTGCACTGGGCTCACAACTGCAACTGGCCATGAACATTGCTAGGGAAGAACCTTTGAAGCACTTCCCCAGCCCAACAGCTAAAAGCCCTGAATATTGTTTGTATTAAAGACAAACAATTTCCCAAAAACGCCTTCACTGCTAGCTAAAACTCATTAGTTTAATGACATAAAGCAAACCAGCTGGAGTGGATATGGATCCTAGGCAGACTAACATTTAGCACACTCTGGAGACAACAGCTGAACTGTTAAATCCAGACAGAGGAAGTAGGGAATTTGTGGCTGGCGTGTGTTGCTCAACTTGGCCAAACTTGGACAGATTTACATGGTAATTGTTACTTTTACTGCAGGCAAGCAGAGAACTCCCAGCACCCCAGTTGCAGTACACCCTTCCAGACCAGCATGGGGACTGGCACGGAGCTACAGCACAGCCACAACAGGAACAAAGAGATCCACAGAATAACAGGCAGGACTGTGCTTACAGTGGCCCAGGTAGGAACGAGATCACACTTGTTCAGGACAAAAATGAGATGTTTCCAGGGCTTCTCCTTTTTAAGGTAGGATTCCACGTGAGGGGAGCGAGTGCCCATGGGATCCCGGGCATCAAGAACTTGAACAACAACATCTGATGAGTCAATCACCTGAAAAATAAAGAAATCCACACAGAAGTAATGGATTTTGCAGAGAGTAAGATATCTGTACCTCCCAAATGAAAACTAGTCATATTTGAAACTACAGCATGAATTTAAAAACCTTGTATCCTTCACAAACTGCCAGTTCCCCACAGACTAATGAAGTTCAGACTAACATCCACTGATGCTCTACTCTCTCCTCTCCTAAATCCCCTCCAAATTCAGCCTCAACAGCTGAACAACTTTTACCTGTTCTTATGCACCAGGAAAAGAAAAATACTACACCCAAACAGGAAAACTAAAAAGTGCTACAGCACACAAACCCCCAGCATTCATCAGCCATTCAGCAACAACTCCCTTCTACCATTTCATAGTGGATCAGGGTATAAAGGATGTTTTCTGGACCAATATGAAACACACAACCAAGCAGGAACCTGCTGTTAGTCCACGAAGCAACTACAGCAGGGAGCTGTCATTTTATGACTTGTTTCAAGCCAAGTGAATTTGTTTCACAGCTTTTTCCTGCAGTTTTGGCAGCCTCTTACTGAAATCTGTTTTGCTCAACCATTCCCAGTGCTTTTAGGTCCAAATGAAAAGGTTTTAAGCTACATTCAGAAATTCAGAGCAAAAAGTCAAGCAATTTCACACCTAAGAGGCACTGAGAGCACACAAACTGCTCATACCACCCCAATTCACTCAGTCTCCATTTCTCTGGCAGCCATAGTGGCTCATGGAGAATTGAGGGTCAGAGCTCTCCTAAGATGACCCCATCAACATGCCAGATGTTTTTAGCCTAAAGAATCTTAAGGGAACATGACTCTTTTATTTGTGGTGAAGACCCAGGGATTCAACAGAAACCTCCACCTTCACTCTGCCCTCTTCTAGATAATGTATTTTAAGAATGTTTGTTCCTGTAGGACAAGAGCTCAAGAATCACGCCCAGTCAGGCAGAGATTTGGAAATTACAATCTACTCTTTTTGACTTTTTCTCATTGTTGCTATACAGGATTTCAATGTTGTGCTGAAGCCCCTGACTGTGTAAAGGCTGACAGATGTGACTGCTGCAAACTCCAAGTGCCATTTACCTTGTAGAGCTCACCCCAGATTCTTTTGGACTGTCCTTTCTTAAAGATTTCCTCTTGGGCTTCATCCCTAGAAGACATCACCAGAAATATCAGCAACCACAGATACAGGGTCAGGATCTCTTCTCCTAAGCCATTTACAGACAAAAGAGGGGACAAAGCCCAAGTAACAGTTGGTATTTAGCCAAAATCCCAAATTCAGGTAATCTCCTTTTCCATCCTCCTCACACAGTAACAGCATTGATGGAGGTACCAGATCCTTCTTTAAACACAAGGCTGGCTTTTTATATGTGTATACAATGAATCATTTTTCCTTTCCAGTCACCTTACACCAGTGTCCTCTGTCACCAAGTCCCGGTCCTTGCCCTGGTCATAAGACTCTGACGAGGCCTCAGCATTCTCCACCAGAGACTGCACATCACTTGCAGACAGAGTTGGTCTTTTCCTTTGTGATTTGGGGCCAAACGTTGTTTCAAATGTTTCTGTGTCAAGAATGTGAACTCTGGAGGTCTGAGGAAAAACAGGTTGGTAAAAAAAAAAACCCAAGCACCATTTTTTCCCATCTCTCGTGACACACAGGGAAGGAGCCCCAAGTTCAACACAGCCCTGGCAGCTTCTAACAAGTGACAGGCACTTCCCTAACAATGTTTGAGTTTTCCAGCTCAAGCTTTGAGAAACACAAGAGTGGATACTTAATAAGCAACAAAACATTCTGCACTTGCCAAAGGACCATGCTTCAGTTCTTCCACCATAAATGGTGTCAAATGCAATTACAACCACCATGATGAAAATTCAGCTGCTATCTTTGATCATTTCTTGTTTTTCTAACAAGAGCACAAATCTCGCCAAATTCTCAGATTTTTGTCAGGAATAATTACAATCAAAACTAGATTTTAAAGCTTGCAATGAAAGCCAGCTTGTCTTGGAACAGCAAACAATCCGTGGCTGAAAGCAGCAATTTGTTTTTGTAATGCACGTTTTACCACAACCTTTTCCCTAATTTAAGTAACGTTCTTATGACATGAACTTAGAAAGTTTCCATATGACAAAATAGCTACCAACAGTCCAAAATAATGGTTTAGACACCGTGACAAAAAATGGCAGTAACTAAAACTTGATGTACTAGAAATGAAGGCTGAATGAACAAGAATTTCTGATACAGGATAAAACACATGTATTTGAGTTCAAATTCATCATGTGAGTGTCTGCAGGGTGAAGCAGCCTCAAGAAAGGCCCAGGAGCTGTTAGAGGCATTAGAACATCAGTTGGCACACTTACCTATCAGATCATAATATTGATAGAATCATAACTTATCACAGAATCACAGAAGGCTTTGGGTTGGAAAGGACCTTAAAGCCCACCCAGTGCCACCCCTGCCATGGGCAGAGACACCTTCCACTGTCCCAGGCTGCTCCCAGCCCTGTCCAATCTGGCCTTGGACACTTGCAGGGATGGGGCAGCCACAGCTTCTCTGAGTAGCCTGTGCTAGGGCCTGCCCACCCTCACAGAAAAGAATTATTGCGGTAATTTCCTATTGGAAAATGAGAATTTTTATTAAATAATGTATCTTTCTTTGTCCTTACACTTGATGCCCACAGTGACAGGGAATCAGAACCATCCTTCCCCAAGGAATCCACCAGAGCTGCCTTTTCCAGAAGCCAGTATTTCCCCAGACTGAGCAGGGAGAGCACAGCTGTTCACAGGTGTGCACACACCTGCCCAGTCAGTGATACCCACATGTGGTTTGATCCTGTCGTAGAACAGGGACATGGGCAGCTTCTTCTGCTTCATGATCACCCTGTAAGGATCCTTCATCACAGTCTCCATCTCCTCCTGGAATTTCTGTAGGGATGATTGCTTGATGACACGAGTATTTCCTGAGTGAAAGAAACAAACAAACATTGCACCTGGCCATTCCTGATCTCAACTGCTCCAACTGGGGACACTAATAAAACATGAACTTTCCATCTAGGAACAAAAATACCAGTGAAAACCCAAAGGGTTTTACTTGAAACCAAGCCCAAATAGGCAGCCAATCCCATTCTTTCCTACCTTTCATAGGAAATTTTAAAAGTATCTCTAGGGCATTTAACAGCCACACACATGGGCAAACCATGGGGAACAAAAGAGGAGCCAAAATAACCACACTTATGGGAGTGTGTGGAAAGAAAAACCACAAAGCACAGGTACAGGCAAGGGGTGACAATGATGCTTCAGAATTTCAGCTTTTCTATTTTTCATCTATTTGTAACCCTGCAGTTCTTTAGTGTAGAACTCTAAACTCCATGTACAGTGTGAGCTGCTGCTTTCCCAGTTTGGGCAGACACAACAATTCCTCTCCAGGCCTGGCAATCAAGGACACCTCACTGCCTCAGGCCTGAGAGATGGAAACAAAAGTGAGTTGGGGGGAGCAAACTTGGGGTAAATGTCTTCATTAGCTGAAGCTGTAATTGGAAGATGAACCCCAATATGCAAATGGACCAAAATCATAAAAGTGTGAAAATCTGTGACCCATTGTCCATTTTGGGTGCAGCCCCTGGGGAGCTTTGTCTGCCCAAAATGTCCCTGGAGGTCCTTCAATAAATAGAACTGCTTTTTATTGCCTTAATTTTGTCTGGCCTCTGTTTTTAGGTAGCCCCACAGGGCAACAACAACAGCAGGGGTCCCCCACCTTTCCTTTCAGCACCTGTCCCACACAGCTCTCTGAAACAAACACTTTGCAATCCACCAAGTTCAACAGTTTTGAAGCTTGCTGAGCCTGGAAGGTGGATAAAACTCACCAAACCATTTGATGTTTGGTTCCACTCTTGCAACAGTGCCTGGAGCCACAGTTGACTGAAACTGCAGAGGTTTGATCACTTTGCCACGTTTGTTCCTAAGGGACAAATGAAGACCTGTCAGTGCACCAAGGGCAGCACTGACCCCTCCACTGGGTGTGTACCAGGAGCAGGGGCACAAAATGCAGAGGGACCCTTGACCTGCAGCACTGCTGTGTGCATTCCATGGGGCTGAGTCAACCCAACCCTGAGTGGCAGCAATGGCAGTCACAGCCCTTGGTCCCACCCCAGCCTGGCCAGACCCTCCCTGCAGCTCCTTGTGCCAGCCCAGGAAGGGCTCCTGGGGCTGCAAAAGGCACCAAGTGCTGTTTTCTAGCAAATCCCACTGTGCTCTCTCACAAAGCCTTTGAACCAGGTCTGCCCACCAGCCCTGCAGGACTCACCCACACAGGATCTGCAAGATGAGACCTGCTTTGAATTCAGCAATATCTCAAAATCCCTCCTCCCTGTCTGCTCGCCAAAGAGTGGAAAATTTGGCAAAAGAAAGCAAAAGAGCTGATGTGAAACGGGGCTCTCAGAACTGCCATGGCACAGGCACAGGGTGCTGCTCCCTGCCATGGATCCCTGGTGTGGCACAGAGGGGAACAGGGGGACCCTCTGGAGAGGCTGAGGGGAGCTGAGGCTCCTCAGGTGTTTTGGGGGGAGCCTTTGAGCTACGCTGCTCTGGGAGATTCAGGAATTCCGCATGGTTTGGGTCTCTCCAGGCCGATGCACCAAGTGTGTCCCAGCTGGATCCCTGGTACTGCTGGGCTGCTGGGAGCTCGGGATCAGGTTTGGGATCAGGTTTGGGATCATGCTCAGGATCAGGCTGGGGATTAGGCTCGAGCTCAGGATGGATCAGGCTTGGGATTAGGTTTGGGATCAGGCCCAGGCTCGGGATTGGGATCAGGCTCAGGATCGGGACCAGGCTTGGGATCAGGATCGGGCTCAGGCCTGGGATCAGGCTCGGGATCAGGATCGGGCTCGGGATCGGGATAAGGCCCAGGATAAGGCTCAGGATCAGGCTGGGGATCAGGATCAGGCTCGGGATCAGGCTCAGGCCCAGGATCAGGCTCAGGATCAGGCCCAGGATCAGGCTCAGGCCCAGGATCAGGCTCAGGATCAGGCTCGGGATCAGGCTCGGGATCAGGCTCAAGTCCAGGATCAGGCCCGGGATCAGGCTCGGGATCAGGCCCAGGATCGATCAGGCTCGGGGCCAGGCCCAG
>WBNO01004568.1:414-46472 GCA_013400575.1 Peucedramus taeniatus | reverse complement strand
GTCTTTTAGATTTTTTATTTATATTATTTACTTTTTATTACTGCAAATGGTTATTCTTATAAAATGATGTCTGAAAAACAATTTCTGACTCATAATTTCAGGTAGGTCTAAAAAAATAGTTTGAAATCTATATAAGAACCAAATGAACAAGAAATATGTGCTACCTTCTTCAATAAAAGCCTAAAGCTGAAAGATAAATATCCAAGTACTGCACCTGGCCCCATCAGTACATAAGTGCTTCTCTTACTACTTTAAGAAGTATAAAAGTCTAAGATGCTAATGGCAGCTTCATATGTCATCAATTACCACTTTGAAACCAGACACATTTTCTAAATGACAAACACACAGATCATAAAGGATATTTCAACACTAATCCTTAAGTAATCAAGAACTTAAAACCTTGAGGGAGGGTCAGACAGATTCAAGAGTAGAGTAGGTTAAAACACCCTCTTCACTGAATTTCATAACTGATCTTGGAAGAATAGACCAGAACGAGGTGAAAAAGTTTTTTTTCATTACTGATGGAGAATACAGGTAATAGAATTGCCCGTACATTGGTTTTAATTTACTTAATATCCTGAAAATGTAACCTAATAGTTGAAAGACAGTAATGGAAACAGATCTCTGAAACAGCCTGAGGCCCATTCTCACAGAATCTCAAGAACTGGAGCCTACACTGTGGTAATCATGTTGCATGAAGTCCTTGGGGACATTGGTAGAGGACAGTTTATCTTCTGGCTTCCAGTTAGTCCTTAGCTCAAGCTCCACTATACTGTCAAGACATTGACAGTTATATTTTTATTGATTTTAGAGTGAATGGTTTTTAGGTTATTTTTCTACCAAGGTCTACCCCTCCCATCAATATAAATCCTTCATTTCCGCTGCAACCTTATATTTTGCAAGAATAGTCACTCGATTTTCCTGACTTCAAACACTATGGCAATTAGCAGAATGGAGTAAAATTTAATATTACCAGTCAAACTTCAGCCAAGAGAAGTAATAACTGTCCAGGTTCCAAAATCTGATTTTGACTAATTTCCTTCTTATATAATTACATTGTTACACATTGCTCAATTTGCTAATTGACTACATAATTTGCCTGACATGCATATATACTTTAATAAGTAGTCTTGCTGGGATTTGGTCATGGGAATACCTGCAATGTTTGGTAACATCCTGACTTAAAGGATATTTTGAACTGCAATTTTATGTGCACATTTGTGTACATTTGTATGTGCATATGGCTTTAATCTAGTACAGATAATTTCTTTGAAATTTTGTTCTCACTAATGTGCTTGTGCCAGCATAGCATAACATAATTCAGCCCTCTTCAGTACAAGAAAAGTCCCAGCAACTTCCCTGCTTGTTGCCGTGTAACACTTTTATGATCACCTATAGCCCAAGATATGTCCCAGAAAAACAGGAAAGTAAAATAATAAAGTCCCTTTGCATTTTAGCTTTCTCCATGTTTTAGACTGAAGCTTTCAGAATTTGAATTAGAATTTGAATGTCATCTAAATCCTGATTTTTGTACATCTTACTGGCTCAAGCCACAGTAAATTTGGTCTGAGAATTGGTCAGGAAATTAGAATACTAATAAAAATTCCTAGAAGTATTGTTATGGTCAAGACATGAAGCAGACAATGAAAAAGCAGATGTGGTTGAAAACAAAGGGTTTTCTAGAGGCTGAGATCTCAAGGCAGATCTCAGTCCACAGAGAATGGATGAGCATGGAGACAAAGGGTGAAGGGGGGCAAGACCTGAAAGGAGTCTCACAGTCGAGGAGGAGATTGGCAAAAGGACAAGGGGGACTGCTGCCTATACAGTGTCATGCTTTGTTTATTGCAAAAGCTGAAGTACATGAAGGTTGATTTGTAGAAGCTGAATGTTAGTATGGAAACTAGATTCTGTCTGTGCCTCTGCTACTGATTTTCATTGTATTTGATAAATCACTTTAACAATACTTTCTAAAGGTGCATGTTCATTATAGTCAGAACATATTGCTTCTCGGTAACAACAATACCAACTGTTCAGAGATGTAATTAAAGTTGATTTGCTGTGCAGTGAGTATATGAAGATCCATTAATGCAAATAATATGAAAAATAAGGTCGTAGGTATTCAAACTAGAGATTTTTTAATCTTAGTCCTTTGGTGTTTCAGTTATCTCTCTCTCTAAGATAGTGACAGTGCCTATGTGTGAAATTTAATTTATTAATGTTTATGAAACAGTAACACATTCTCTGATAATGTTGTAGAAACACTTCTGGGGAAACGAAGAATTCCTTCTCCAGACCAGGCTTTCAGTCTTATGGAGAAAATAATGAAGAGGGCCAGTGGGAGGAGATCAGGCAGTGGACATTGAGGAGAATGTGAATTATTGAACAGATCTGGGATACACACTGTGATATTGTGGAGACAGGAGTCCTAAGGAGAACAGAGGTAATTTGATGATACATCATAAGACATATCTACAACAGCACTGCTTTAACTTTACAGTGAATATCTTTAATCTAGTCAAAATTTTTCCATGGCTTGATTTTTCAATTAAGAATGGAATGGAATGGAATGGAACAGAATAGTTCTAGATAGAAGGGATTACAGCAGTCATCCATTCCAACTGCCTGACCAAAAGTTAAAGTGTATTGTTAAGGGCATTGTCCAAATGACTCTTAAACACTGACAGGAATGTGGTATTCACCAAACTCTAGGAAGACTGTTTTGCTGTTTGATAGCTCTCTTGGTAAAGAAATACTTCCTAATGTCCAGCCTAAAATCCCTCTGGTGCAGCTTTGAACTCTTCCCCAGCATCCTATCACTGGTTACCAGACACAAGAAATCAGTACTTCTCTTTCCACTTTTCCACTTCCCCTTCTCAGGAAGCTGTGGTGAGCAAGGTTGCCCTTAAGATTCCTTTTCTCTAAACTAGTTTAACCCAGAGTCCTCAGCTGCTTCTCACAGGACATGCCCTCCAGCCCTGTTGCCAGCTTTGTTGCCCTCCTCTGGATACATTCAAGTACTTTCACATCCTTAAATTGTGAGGCCCAGAACTGCACACTGTGCTCAAGGTGATGCTGCACCAGCACTGAACACAGTGGGACAATCAACTCTTTTGGCCAGCTGGCAATGCTGTGTTTGATACACCCCAGGATGGGATTTGCCCTCCTGGCTGCCACAGCCCACTGCTGGCTCCTACTGAGCTGCTGGTAACCAGCACCCCAAGAACCCTTTCTGCTTTCCAGCCACTCTTCCCCCAGTCTAGACTTTTGGCTGACCGTATTCCATCCCCGGTGCAGAATTTAGCATTTGTTCCGGTTAAATTTCAAACCATTGATAATTGCTTAATGATCCAATATATCTAGGTCCCTCTGCAAGGCATCTTGTCCCTCAAAGGAGTCAACAGCACTTCCCAGTTTATTTTTGTCAAAAAACTTGCTAGTGATGCATTCTCCTCCTTCATGCAAATCAACACAACCCTTTCAGCCCTACCATTCAGCCAAAGAATTTCTTCACTGTGTATCCATTTATCTCACAGCTGTACAACTTGTCCAGAGGGATACTGTGAGGGTCAGTATCAAAAACATTATTAATTCCAGTAAAGCTACATCTGCTTTCTTCCCTTCATTACTAGAGAGGTGACTTTACATTGAAGGATATCGGATTAGTTAAGCAGGATTTTCCTTTTGTGAACCAATATTGACTGTGCCTGATAATTCAATTCTCCTTTAAATTTCTCTCAATAGCACCTGATATTATCTACTCCATAATTTTTCTAGGTACTGAAGTTAAACAAATCAGTCTGTAGTTTCCAGGGTCTTCCCTTATGCCTTCTTTTAAATTGGAAGAATGATGACAAACTTCCAGTCAGCAGGGACTTTCCCAGACTGCCAAGACTTTTGATAGATAAAAAATGTTCATGCTGTAACATTGCTAACTCTTCAAGTACTTTAGGATGAATCAGGCCATACAGACTTATGAACATATAACTGGGCCCTTAGAATTTTAGTGTCCACAAATGGAAAGCCACTGTTTCCATTGTCCTGGACTCATAGAATAATGGAATATGTCAAGTTGGAATCGACCCATAAGGATCATTAAGCCCAACTCCCTGCCTCTTGCAGAAGTACCTAAACACAAACCATATCACTGAGATCATCATCAAGGAACAGGTTTGGGGCTACAACCAGAAGAAACTGATACCACTTGGTATCAGTCCAATATTTTCCTTAGACCCCCTCTTGATTTTACTTTGTAAAGCCTCCTGTTTTCTGACACAACACTGGACAGTTTCAACATTACTTGAACTTTTTCAGTATTATAAATTTGACTTCAATTTCTCAGTTTTAAAAAACGCTTTGTTCTTCTTCATCCTATGTAGTCTATTTTCCATGACCACGTCAGATATGCAGGGAATTGTGGGCACATGGATTTTGATTATATTTACTAATTTAAAAATACCTGAAAGTAGTGGTTACATTGATGAGCTGATAAAGGGTAACAAAATGGATTTACATTCTGTTACCAGCTACTGGGTAACTGATGTTTAATAAATCACTGATCATCATTAAGCCTCAATTTTCCTTTCTGATAGTTGGTTAAAATTATGATTGTCTTTGTAAAATTCTATAAGAAAAACTATATGAGTAAACTGTTAACCGATATTATATTTACTTTTTTTCTTAAATTCATACTGATATTAAATGATCATTCATTTATTATTCATTCTTTTTTTTTACTCTAATGCAAAAAAAAAAAAAGCATGAAGTAGCTGATTTCCTAAACTCAGCTTCCTTTGCTTTTTGCCACAGATTACACTCAACCCTACACTGTTCCTTTGGGGAGGTGATGTGTGGCTCTCTTAAATATGTCTGAGTAGCAACACTAGCTTCTCCTTGGGCTGGCATCATATTTGGCAGATGATGGGTTATTTAGGTCCATTTCAGAGAAGTTCCTGGTTCATTCCACACAGGTTACCCTCCAGCAACCACCACCAAGACCTGATAGGTATGACCACAGGTCGGACATCCATATAAATGCGTTACTTTTTTAACAGTACACCTTGGGAACTTAGAACTAAAGGAGATTATGAGAACCTTTTTTTCTCACCTCACTGGCCCACTTCATGATGTCTTTCCTGAGGAACTGGATTATTTCTATTTGACTGCCGACTGACAGATTGGACAGTTTGTCCACACCTTCATAAAATACAATAATTTAATATCTGAAAAAATAGTCTCTTTTGACAGGTTTCATTTCATGTCTTCCTAATATTGCTGTGTTTTTCTCATTTATGATTATTGGAAATTAAATTGAAAATACAAAGTTAAAAAAGGAAATAATAAATTGAACATACATTAGACATCAGGGAAGGGAGTAGAGGCAATAAATTGAATATAAACAGATGATACAAGTGATCTGATGGCTCAATATGTATGACTGTACTTTTCTAAATATGTCAGATACATTCTGGAATGAAAAATCAATCTACTACAAAAATAATACGCTATCAAATTTCTACAATTATGAGAAGGGTACTAGACCATTTTTTTCTTGAAAAATGGTCCAGAATTAAGAAAATCTCCTTTGTAGAAATTCAAGAAGGATATGTATTATTTGACAGGAAGCAAGAACCAATAAATTAATGTGTAACCTGGCATATTCACAATGAAGAATCTATTCCTTGTTCCCACACAATATAGTATATATAATTATATATAATATATTCATAGGGACAAAATAGAAGGTGGTTAGCCATGTTCTGCAGTTTCTCTCAGACTGAGCATTTGAGGATTGTCACAGCCATTCTACCTTCAGTGTACAAAATTAATTTTTTCAGAAATTTTTACATGATTATTAATCTTCATGTAACTAATAAACCTTGAATCATTCATTAAAAATTAGTAAATTATATTAAGCTCTTCCTCATACAGTTACCTAATTCCCTCTTTTTATTGGTGTTTTGATCTTATAAACAGGCCTCTAGGGGAATTTCAAGCTATGATTGTCTGTTTCATCAAAGACTAACAGTCCCAGTCATGTCTATGTTACATGCCATGACATCAGAAGGCACAAATTAAAGTATGATAAAATTAACCATCTTGCTTCTCAGTTTCAATGTCCTAAGTCATCAAATTGACCGTCATGTCGAGATGAGATGAAAAACAGGTTTTCTGCCAAGGCAGTTTGAGTAACAGCTGTGTTCAGATAAATTGACACTACATGAAGGAAAGAGTAATAACAAGAAAAAACTAAAAGCACATGTCACAACAGTACTTAAACATTATTGGATTTTCCTTTTTTTTTTTTTAAGAACAACAAGGACTGGGAGCACAGATCTCAGCCTGTGATCTCTTTTTTTCACAGCAAGGGCTATAACTAGAGCAATATAGAGTAAAACTCACTTTTTCAAGTCCAATAAATCTTGAATTGTTTTCTGCAAAGAAACTGCCTTCAGCAGACTAACTTGATAGTGCCACAATAACAGAGCAACTCAAGAGCACATTTTTAAGAGTTAGGAGATGCAAATGTTGATCCTTAAAAAAAAGAAAATATTACTTTGGAATCTATAGTACTAGACAGTATGTTCAGGTAATGATTCTGCTTCTACACTATGCTTTCTTGTTCTGATTTGAATATTTATGCTGTTGTTACTGCTCCTAAACATCAAACTGAGTCTTTAATTGAAAACTAAAATTTCCTGGCAACTTGTTATTCTGTCTTATAACTACAGTCATAAGCATGTTGTTTTGTTTCTAGATTTTTTTAAACATAGATTCAGTTCAGTTTCTATGGAGGCATAGAATAGACTGGGCAAAGCATATCGAATTATGAAATGCAAAGATATAGAAGCCATAGATTTAATAATTGCTTGTGTGATGTATTTGGGTAACTTCATATAAAGTAAAAACTAAAATATATTGTTTAAAATATTTAAAAATTCATACAACATGAGTTTTTTAAAATAATACATGTCATTCATGCCCTTCTGGACAGAACTCTAAGGTATTGGGCTGAACTCAGTATTTGTGCTTTTTTTACACTGCAATCACTAGAATGAAGACACGAACTCAACTGGGTAAGTACTGTGAAAGTGGCAAGCAATTAACAAATTGACAAATGAACAAACTGATAAACAAAACCTGACAAATAAACCAATTGGCAAACTGGAAAACTGACAAATTGGCAAACAGCTTGGTAAGATGGAGACATGCTTAAAGCTTATTAGAAAGGGCAGTTTAGGTTGGGAAATTTGATTCAAAGACGTCTCTGGCACTGGCTAGTAGTTTTTCACTGAGATACTACAAATGAGAAAAGGAGTAAAGTGTAAGACTAGGAATATGGGTTTATACATTTTAAAATTAGGTTGTATGAGAATTAAATATTACCTGAGAACTGGTAATCTTTGGACTACAAGCTAATTTATATTTACTGCATGTAGCTTTTTGATGAATAACTGTCCCACACTTTTGAATGCAATATCTAGATGGTAGACTGGATATCATGAGTAGCTCCTATATGAAGTATGCAATGGCATTGAGTAAAGGACTTCTTGATAGGAAGAGCTGGTTCACTTCCAGACATCCTCAGGCACAATCCTGAGCCCACATGGTAGAGTTTGGGGACAATGTGATTCACATCACCACTTAATTTAGCTTCCAAGTTTTAAGTTGTTTGGTTATTTGTTCTTGTGGTGGCTTGACCTTGGCTAATGACCAGACACCATCTACTCATGGATTGAGATAAGGGAGATTGCTTACCAGTTACAGTCACTGGTAAAAAATTACTTGACTTGAGGAAATCAATCTAATTTGTTTAAAAAAAATAAAATAACGTAAGATAATGAGAAATAATGACAGAACAAAAACCGCCTCACACAGACACACACTGTCCTGTTTTTTCAAAATCATGTCACTCAGCAGGAAAAAAAAAACATCAGATTTAGTGAGCTAACAGTGGAAACAAGAATATGTTGACTGAATAGTACCCTGCATTTTGTTTTGGTACAGAATCTTCATACTTATTTCACTCCTCATCAACCTTATAAACACTCCTGCAAGAAGTGAAATCACTGGAATTTTTCCTTCAGTGAGAAAAGGATGTTTTTGGTTGCAGTCATATCAAGAATTAAGTAGAACACTTTACCTTTCAGCCAAATACTTTCTCTGGGAGATATCCTAATTAGTCAAATACTCCAATAAACTGGAACATTTAAATGAAGATAGAAGTACTTCATCCTTCATACAGTATAAGAGTAACAGATGCAATACAGAGATAATGTCAAAGAAACTGTTTTATTTTCTAGATGAATACCACAGCTTTATTATTTTATTCAATTATCTTTTACTAGATAATTGGTTCAGAATTGAATATGTATTCCTAAGAGAAACTTGCATGTTTTCCAGTGTTTGCTTGACTGTAAGTTCATGCTATCTGCTGTCTCTTCTAACTGTTTGTGTTGGTTGCCAAGAAGCTCTGGATGACTTATTTGAAGCTGTCATTGCAAGAACTTTAATGAATTGCTCTTTTGCAAGGTTGTATAGCAACTCAAAGATCTCCAGGTATAAAGACTGTTTAAATCTATCATTAACATCCTAGGTTGCCTACGAATCATGTCCTCTGTGCATTTTTACTCTCTGTCTTTCAACTTATGGGCTTTCATTATTGTCAAAAAACATAGGAAAACATATTTTGAAAAATCAGCCTTAATAACTCCTGCTGATAAAAAAAGATGAGCAGGTCACAGGAGAAAAGCATGTGATAACCTCAATTTGCATTATCGGCTGCCGCTATCTCAGAAGATTCACTTCAAAGGGACCAAAAGCTTTTCTCCTGATAGTAGTATATAAATGAGCAGACTATTGAGGTTATGCACTGGTTTCACACAGTCAGATGTCATTTTACTGGATCTCAGGAAGAACAGACAGGTACAAGTTGTCCTTTTTGTCTATATACAGTCCTTGAGGATTAATAACTAAAGGGACTTTAGAGCTTGCCAATGGCTACTATTGTAGCTACAAGATTTTCCTTGTGATGTGCTTCATCAAGAGGAAAAGTCCTAGATTTTTTTATCCCTTTTTTCTAGAATTTCTCTGATTTAAGAGATAAACAAAACCAAACAAGACCTTCAAACTCTACCAGAAAGGGGAAATAAAAGTACTTTGCGAAATTACCAGTTTTCTTGCTTCAGTGGTGGCTCAAGGAAGAAACCATAAAAAAATCAAAGAATAAAGCCTTTCTATTTTCCTACATTACTGTTGACTACTCTGAAAGAAAAAAGGATGTCAAGATGAAAATGGTTGTGGTAGAAAAGCAAACATAACAAGTAGAATCATTTTAGAGGTAAAAAAGTTTGGACTGCTAGATTTCTGGTTTGAATGAGTAGCACACTGTCATACACATTGGCAGGGGCTGACTGTTATAATATTTGTACCATCCCTGGTGGCCATGTACAGGAGCCTCTTCATTGTTAATGAAAAAATTTTCTCTCTTTTGTCTCTCTTAAAGAATATGATTCACATGCTTTCTCATGGCTATGAATGGTAGATGAAAGAAGAGAGAAAAGTGATGGGAGTATAACACAAGAAAATGCATTTAGATTTGCTGCAAACTTCCTGGCTCTTGAAACACCATAGAACTAAATACTGTAACTGGACACAGTGACTGGTCACAGGCATATGATTAGAAAATACTGTTTCCATACATTAGGTGTGGGAACCCAGCATTCCTCTGGTGGCTCTGAGAGACACTGAACCCCAGAAAAACTTTGACCCTCACCCATGGAGAAGGCTTCCAAGAGTTTTAGATAAACTAGAATCCACGAAAGTGTAGGATAGATGATAGAGATTAGTGTAGCACATCACTGGGATGAGAAATCTAGGTTTTAGGGTGTTTTAGTATGGAGTCAGGATGGAGGACAGGGCGGTGGCCTGAGGTGCTTCTCCTTCTTCTTCATCTGCTCCATCTTCTGCCGTATTGGTGTCACAGGGTGATTGGAGGAGATTTGCTACAGTTTTTGGTTACGTGGATGGACAAGGGATGAGTATTGGTAGAGAAATGAAAATAATGTACGTTTCTAGAGTTAATTGGACAAGGTGATTATAAAGAACCTTGAGACTGTACATTCCTCAGCCATTTTGGTGGTGGTTTCCCTGCGCGCCAAGTCCGGTGCGGACGGTGCCAGGCTTTTTGATAAGACAACAATAAATCCAGAGACCAAAGAAAGAAAACATTCTGTGTGTCTTCCTTTCCTGACACAGATCTGAGACTGGAGGGTCTCTCCCAGCCAGGGAGCCTCCCAAGGGGCCCAACATCTAGGGGCAAAAACCCACAATTAGGATTCAAACTCCTGTGTGTTTCTGGATCTTGCACATACTGTCGATTCACGTCTGGCATACTTCCATCCTAAACTGTCAGAACATAGCCTGGAAGCCAAGCTCTTCGTGCCAGCCTGATATGCCAGCCCATAGTAGCTGGCATGCACTGGTTGTACTCCAGTAGCTCATCTTCTATCTCTGTTTACTCTGAAAGAAATCCTGCTTATACCTTTTGAAGTTGTTTCTTGCTGTGAGTCTGGTTAGAGAGGTTGATTGGGAAATTCACTTAAAAAATGCATGTAAATCACTAAATCCTAACAAGTTAAAAACTAAAATGAGAGAATATAGTTAGTATTCTAAGTTATACTGCCTTAAAATGAGTACTTCTCAGACTGGAGAACTGAACAACTGCAGAACTGTCTGCGTGTCATCATGTAGTGAGTAGGATTTATTCTAGCTGAGCTTCCTCTATCTATGTATATAAAAATACATTCTCTCTTTGAACATTTTTATCTTGCTTGAATTGCCTTAATCTGGCCCAGTGAATAATGTTGATTAGTAGAGCTGTGTATTTATGCTTAATAGTTGATACAGCTTGATCCCCAGTTGCAAAATGATGTGAAACAAATACTGCTTCCTGAGACACCCAAATAAGGGATTAATTGCAAACATCTCAGGTTAACCTGCAACATTTGATTTCAGTTCATGCTTTGTTTTGAACAGATGCTGTGTACTACTCTCCCAAATTAACCTCTATTATCACACATAGCACCAGCTAAATTTACAGAAGTCTATTCCAGTATTTAATTAACTTTTTATTACAAAATTAGAATGACTCTTACCACAAGCAATAGTAAAGACCTACAGTACTTTACTTGGTACAGTAACTTAACTAGCTTTGAGGGGAACTGCTACTTGAGACCCAGGGGGCTCAGATTTCCAAGGACAAATCATCCCTCCTTCTGTGTTTCAGAGAACTTCATAGCATCTCTAACTTAACTATTTTTATTTTTAACTCAATTGATTCAGTAAAATGTAGAAGAAAGGGCATTTTGTCTCCCGGAAGGCTTTTTTGACACATGATCCTTTTATTTATGTATTTGGTTTAGTAGGCTCTTCAGAGTCTAATGGGCTTGCCATTCACCTTTTCAAGAGTGACACAGCATTTTATACATAATATAACAGAGAAGGTATTTATTTTGCATACATATGATAAGGGTAACAGGCAGTTGTGTGACTTGACACTTTCGGCAGCATGACCGTATTCCCATTTACCCTTTCCTTCACTAACACCCTTGTCAGTTCATTACTTTTTATATTGTGTTTGCTTTAGGGTAAAAAACCAAAACAGAACAAAACACAAACAACCCTGCCCCCTATCAAACTGTAACAAAGTTATTTTTCTGCCTGTCTAAATTTTCCACAGATGGATGTCTGAACAACAATTCAAAGAAGTTTTACTGTGAATTTTTTCTACCCTGTCTCCAAATCAAGAAAGTTGTGATTTCTGCTGTGATTTGTGCACTGTGATTAAGTTCTAAAAAAAACAAAGTCTGTAGTAAAAACAAAATAAAACCCATTATCAATATGAATTATATTGAATAAAAATTATTTTTCAAATTAGAAATAAAAAAGAAGATAAAGTTTATAGAAACTGGATGTGGAAATAGAGGAGTGAAGTCTCATGTACATAGGGTTGATGAAGTCTCATCAGTTTATAAATATGAATATATAGCAATGATATAGTCTATGACTTCATTAAAATCTGGTGATGTACTTAAATGAAAACAACACGTATAATTATGAGTATATGAATAAATATAAACTTACTTTTCAAAAGACACTCTTATTTCTATTAGCAGAGTAAAAATAACTGCTGAATGTGCTAGATGTTGTAAGCTCTCCAATTGTTAAACTTTTAATGAAACTAAATCTTGATCATTTCTTAAGATTTCCTGTAGTCACTTATCTTTTGAGTGAATAAAGTGCTATTAATTGCATTTATATGCTTTAAATGAAGTACATCTGATACTTTTTACTGGTGGTTTGCCAGCCAATTTACATTAAAATAAATAAAATCCCAAGGATCTTACACAGAGTGGAGAATTAATTTGGTCAGTATACAAATATATATGTAGCCTGAGACATTGCATAATTACACTGCAGGCGACACACAGTAAATTAAAAAAAATCAAATCAAATAAATTAAAATTCTAGTAAATCCAATGTCTGTTGGTGTATTCCATATTACAAAAGGTTTACTTTTATTTGGTTTTATTTGACCATTTAAACTGGGAGATCACCACATGACAAAATAACAAGCACTTTGAAAAATGGGCACACATTTTCAGGCAGTTGCATTATGCCATGGAATAGCTTGTTCTTTGTTATATAATTTTGTTATGTAACTTGTAACACAAGTTTTGTGATAAATGTAACATCTAAGTCAATGATTCAAAAGTATGCCCTTAATACCCAAAATGGTGCAGCTTCAAGGCTGCTATATAAGCTGCTGCTACATTAAAAACGGATGGCGTCATAAACTGTTGGATGTCTTAGATAATATTTGCTATGTAAAGGAAAACACTGTTTAAGCACCAATTGCCTGTGAAGAAAAGCAATGCTGTGTTGCTAAATGTCTGAATCCCATTTTTGCTATGAACAGATGTTAACAAGAACAGTCATTATATTAAACTGCATTAATTAAATATTGACAGAACAACCTTAGTAGATGAATTTATTAAAACAGCGTGGGGGCTGATTAGCAATTAGTAGATTGATGTATTCATGATTATTTGCACGTGACAGCAAACAATCAGAGAGTAGAGAGAATATTTTCCATGTTATAATCCATGTTATCCTTTCCTACTATTTGAACCAGAAAATTTCCCACTGGATTAACAAACAGAGTTAATGACTCCCTTAAATTGTTCACAAGTTTGTGTTAATTCTTATGACATTCTGTTACCACTGATTCTGTTAACAACTTTCCCAACAAACAAAAGAACTCCAACTTGTAATGCAGTTACATGTAACAGTCCTAGATGATATATTGGTAAGGAATGAAAGCAATATTTTGAAGAGCTTTTTTTCCATCTACAAAGCAAGTAGAAAAGTTATTCAAAGAAAACTAGTGTTCCTTAATTACAGGAAGACATTATTCCTGAAAATCAACTTATACATACAGTTCTTTTTAATAACTTTAACCTTTCAGCATTAGGTTGAGAAGTTCCTGCGAGATGTTAACTATGATTCTAATCAAAATAATTGAATATTAGCTACTGTATTGATTTAAAGGAGGTGGGGAGTCTTAGCTCATTCTTTCTATGAACTAAACTCTTTCATTTATAATGTTTCTGGAAGGTGAATAATTATCTACTGTTAGTTTAAATTTAACTTTATGTCTTCCAAGTGTAATACATTAAATTAGTACAATTAGGTCATAGAAACAAACAATATAGGCCTGTGATTATATTTTTAAGAAAAACTTTTAAATACCCTTCTTTATTGCTATATTCTTGTAAATGTATAGTTAAGACCACATCTTCATTATTATCTACAAGTGCCTGGTCAATGGCAAGCAAAACATTGACAAAAGACTGACAAAACAGTCAATGCCTACTGGCAGTCTGCACCTAAAAGTGCCAATCTTCAGTCTAGTGCTGTCTACTACAGACTTCCTATTGCAGCTGATAAAGTCAAAAGAAAGATTGATTTGTGTCATGCCAAGAAGCTCCCCATAGCCACTCACTCACTCATTCCCCCCAGTGCAATGGAGCAATGAATTAGAAGAGTAATAGTGAAAAAAACTTTTCTGTTGAGATAAAAACCAGTTTAAGAGGGAAAGCAAAAGCTTTGCACAGAAGAAAAGTAAAACTTGGAATTAATTCATAATTTTCTATGGGCAGGCAGGTGTTCAGCTATCTTCAGGAGAGCAGGGCTCCATTATACATCATGGTTAGTTGGGAAGACAAACATCTCCACTCCAAATATTTGCTCTTTCCTTCTTCTTCCATGGCTTTATAGACTGAGTGTGTGCCATGTGCTCTGGAATATCCCTTGGGTCAGTAGTGGTCAGCTGTCCCAGCTGTGTCCCTTCCCAACTCCTGCACCCCCTGTCTCCTTACTGGTGAGGTGTGGTAAGGAAACAATCAGAAAAGGCCTTGACTCTGTGTAAACCCTGCTCTCAGAAGGTCAGGGCATCAATTGTGCCATGGGATATATGTTCAGAGAACTTTTTTTGATGTTATAGCTTCTCATCTCGAATTGTCACTGCATAGCACTTTACCATCAGTGTCAAAATCCATATCTGTAGAAACCACACCATCCTGTTTTGGCAAGCACATACTTATAATTTAAACTGTGTAAACCTACTCATAGGTTGAAATATAAAATTCTGCAGAAATTCAAAAAAATCTGGCAGCACTTATGAATCTCCCCCCCCCCATTTTTCCCTATTAAACTATTTCTCACAACTTAACTAAGGGGTTATTTCTAATACATAATTGTGGAAAACACTGTAAGAAAATCACTGTAAACTTCAATTACATTCTGCAAGAAATTTGTGTCGGGTAAAAATATCACTCATCCCATAAAGTCCATTTTCCAAAGCATGCACCAAACCTCAACATGAAAGAATCTATTAAGTGGTACTTTGGTATTGTCAGGCATGCTTTCCTCCATTACACAAGTCTTTTTTCAGTACACAACACTCTAACTATGAGTAGCCTGAGATAAATGTTTGCTTCAGGTGCATAAACCATCTGTGATGCACTCCTCTCACTCAAGAACAATAGCTATTACCAAGTTCCACAGCCTGTGAAATATGTAATATAAAAGGGCCACTAGTTCTGGGGAAGCTTCTAGGAATTAAGCAGCTGATATATTAAATATTCTGTTGGAATAAATTTATAACCTGCTCAGGAAAACTGTAGAAACAAAAGAAAGCCAAGATTTTAAAAAGCAGAAAGATGAAGTTGATGCAGTAATATCTAGCTAGAGGTACTTTCAGCATGCTAAAACAGCTACTGGTCCTTATTTGGGATATCACTACATTTGCACAGCTGCACATTGCATTCTGGAATCTTATGACATCAAAATTCATTATGTGAAATATTTCTATTACTGTAATAATTAATCGCAGTGATATGCTAATTCCCATGTTGAAGGCATCTTAGATGTAATGAATACATAAAATAACTGTTTTTATTGCTTCTGCCAGTAATACAGTGGCCATCTGAAATGAGAGTACAAATTAGAAGCAGGGCAGCTCAAATGTAAAAATTGAACATCTATTTTTGTTAATGAAATGTAGCAGAGTTCTAAACATGGCAGGCAGTATGTCGAAATCTGAAAAGGTCAGATGTTGCACAATGCAAAACCTGCATCTTCTAAAATTATAATTAATTTCAGTCTATGCTGTCAATTGGAAATTGCAAGCTACTCTCAGAGCAAACTCACAGAAGAATGTAGGTACCTCCAGAAAGAGCCAGGCTGCCAAAATAACCTTCCCTTCCCCAGAATTAAATTGAAAAAGAAAATATAGCTGTTTATATTTTAATAACACCATCATACATATTTATAATCTGAAGTTACTGATTGGCCAGCATGAACTTTAATTTTGAATGGAAATATTGCAAAAGTTATTTATGCATTCCTTCAAAAATGTTTTAAATAGTATCTTTTAAAAATATAAAATAATATTGACATTCTCAATCATTCACCAATAAATGATTTTGGTGGAAATTTCTGTTTGTAAAAATCTAAGTATTCTACCTTTTCTTTAAACCACTGTTCCCAGTGAAGCAATAAAAACTTAGCTAATGACTGATTTCACGTGTGCTAAAAAGCAAACTGAAGGATTTAAGCAAAACATGTGAACATTACTGAAGGTAATTTTAATTATTTAAATTTTTGAAATATACAAATTTTTCACTTTATCAAATGGAGAACACTACAGAGAAAAATTAGGTATTTAAAGGTCAGAGTTTCTTTCACTTGTAAATGAAATCTATACACCATTATCTGCAGACATTTGTTTGAAAAATCAGCATTAATTTTCCAGACATAAGCCAATTGTTTTAAAACTCGTACATCAAACTTATTCAGTTTTGATCAAGAGATATCCAGCTTCAATAGTTGCTGTTCAATAGGTTCTTAATTACTGCCACATTGAGATCTAATCCAAAGTCCTTATAACATATACACAAACATATATATGTATAATCTGTCTTTTTGTCAGCTACAGAAAAAAATATATAATTATATTGTTGTATTCAAATGACTATTTCTATCTGGTAATTAGCCATTAGTAATGTTTTTTTTAAAAGTCTCACCATCCTCTCATACTCTGTTGGTCATACAGTTGTCTATATTTTTTTTTCCTTTTGACCTCTCTGAAATTTTTATCTAATGGTTTATGCTAAGTATTGCCAGTTTTCTCTTTATTTAAGTTTATTGGATTTTTTTCCTCTTTTTCTTTTAGAAAAAGCTGATTTATACCAGAAAAAAAATGAAGGTTTTAGGAAATCTAAGAACATCTTTTAAGTAGCTCCCAAATATTAATTATACTGGTGGGTTTTATCTTCTTTCTCAGTGTGACTGGCTTATAATTTTATGCTTTTCACTTTATGAAACTGTCTCAGCATCCTAAAGTTTAAAGCAAACAAGCTGGCACATTTTCCCCAGAATATAAAACAGGCACTTCAGGCTCTTTGCAAATGTGGCCAAGTTACAGCCCCTTGGAATTAATCAACAACTAACTTATAGTTCTGTGATCTGCTTCCCTAAGTTTCATGGAATGAAGTTTGAGGTAAAATTTAAGTTACAGAGTATGCAGATACTTGATTCTCCTTAGATGTAACAATTGTTTGATGTAAGATTTTACAAATTGTAAAGAACAGCTTTGAACCAGTAACCCCAGCCTTTTACCACAGACTGAAGTTCCTCATGGCTTTTTTACTGCACTTCATCAGGAGCATTTAATGAGCACATCTCTTTCCTAATGGGATGTTATGGTCTTTAGCACACCTTCTCTAGCACAGCTTCATTTTTATCCACTAGAGTAACAATCTGAGTATCCAAGAATATTTGTAACTGAGTTTTTCATTGAGGTGATGATATACTTCATTAGACTAGACTACACCAGACCAGAACCATTAAGGATGGTGAAGACTTCTAAGACCATCAAGTCCAGCTGTTGATAAGTTAAGGCCTTCCATTTGTTTTTTTTCTCATTTTGTAGCTTTAAGCTTTTCTAAATGATTTCTAGTTTGTGATTTTTATATTCTAATCATATCTATCTACTACTTTTCAGTAATATCAACATATTTATGCTCATAAATGAGCAATTTATGCACTCAAATTTTCACTGCTTAGAAGGCAGTCTCTTGGCAGATATATAGGACATGAAGTATTGTATTATTTTCGTGTGTAATAGTGACAGTGAAATTCTTGACATTTTTATTCAGTGCTAAATGTTTTATTATTTTTTCTCTTTTATGTTTAGTTTAGTCCATTTTGACTCAGTCAACTGGGTGGTCATCTTGATGTTTTTCCCCTTTTCACTTCAATAAAGCTTATTCAAACTTATATGCTACTCTCTTAAAATAGAATATGGGTCATTTAGTAAAGTTTCTGTCTTATTCTATTCACTGATAGATGTTTCCTATCAGATTTTCAGGGAGAGATTATTTCAGGACAGAGTGCTTCCAAGCTAAGAGAAAAACTCATTAGCTAATTTCAATAAGTTTCAATTTCTTTTGATTATATGTGTAGAGAAGTCCTTACTAAACTGTCCCATGTTCCTTTATGGTATTACAAAGAGTAAAGATGGGATGTAGCTTGTTTAACACAAAATAAGAACATCATTAGGGGTTCCATGGTCAGCTTCAGAATGTAAATAGAAATGTAACACGTATTTGTCCTCTGTTCCCTTGACCAAAATTTCAATTTAGAGCAGTTTAGAGTAGAGTTGCCAGCAAAGTGGAGACCTTTATCATCTGTTTGGGGATCATTTACGTTTTACAGAAGCAATCACAGATATTCATTACTTAGTCTGTAATACCATCAGCTTTATTGTTTACATGTATAGGTTGGATGTGAATCAATGTAATCACCCTAGTTATTACTGAAATTCAGGGTGCATTCTTCTCAAGACATCACTTTTCAGCTTTGGATCAATATTGAGTTCTATAGGACTAAATCCAGGAAGCTGCATGAACCCCCATAACTCTTCTGTGGGATCATGACAGTGAATCTGACAAGACATATCTTTGCAGACCTTTCTGAGTGAGAAACAGCTTTCAACAATTATGATGCTTCACTGAAATTCTTTCATTTAAAAGGAAGAGATCACTTGTCACTTCCTGCTGCATTTATTTCTAAATAAATACGTCAAAACTGAGAAAGCAGAGATTTAGGTTTTCAGCTGTATGGGCTTTTCCTCACTTTTTCTTTGTGCTCCCTGCTCCCTCCCTCCACCTCTGAGTTTTACTCCCATACCTCCTCACAAGTTAGGAAACTGAAATTTCTTTTCAAGATCTCTTTGTAGGTAAAGCTCCTTTGCTAACTTGATATCAAAAGATAAAAATCTTATGTCCAACCTGTAAATGAACTCAGGCACCTTATTTCAAACTGCATACTGAAAATTCCATTCCAGGTTCTAAGGCTGCATAAGAATAAAATTTTGTAGTCATTGCTCATTTTTTGCTATATTTCTGTAAGCATATAAAGCCATATCTGTTTCACACCTACTACTAACCTAGTATTGAATTTTCTGAGGAGCCCTACACTCACTCCATGGCCAAGAAACACACTAAAGTCTTCCTCTGTTCCAAAAGGCTTTTTACACATAGAATACTGTGCAAACACCTACACCACCTGTGTAGCTTTGTAGTGCACCACAAATCCTAATGGGATTTGTGGTGCACTACAAAAAATACCAGTATAATTTAATTTTCATTCAAACTACAGGGAATCTAAGAAATGAAATAAGGGGTTTGGATCTCCTTGAATAAGGTGTTACATTCCTTATATCTTCTATTAAATATGACACTTGAAAGTCAGCAGTGTTATTAAATGTATTTTGAAAATCTCTCAGAGTGTAAAAAGTCTAAATGTATGCTAAGTTGAAATAAGGGGGCTTCAGTTTGAAGAAAATGCAAATGAAAATAGAATGATATTGTTCCACAAGACTTAGGTTTGAGTGCCATTATTTTCTCTCCTTGATTTCTGTTGTACCATTTAAGCTGTTTAAGGCAACACATTACTTTATTTACAATGCTTCACTACAATATTTATTGTTCTAATCAAATCTGCAACTGGTTTTCTTAAATGGAGATTCAGTACTGGCTCCTTTATAAACAGCACTGAATTGACTCAAATTTAAATATAGTGCTCAAGACAATATGTTCATAGAAAAAAAAATCAAACCAAAAAACCATTCTGTTCATTCTGTTTCCATTTTAAAGGATGTGTTTGATGCATGTTAATGTCGAGCTCTGTAATGTTTTCCCTTGAAATATCGTATAGACTGTATTTTGCTAGAATATATGTCATAATGTTTTCTGATATTTTCAGATGAGCTGCAGTGTATATCTGTTCTTAATCTATTCCCTCTGCTGAGGCAATGTGCATCTTCAGCAGCATATTTAACCAAATAGATTTTTTTCCTTAGCAGATCAAACTGAGTTCTGCTGCAGGCACAGAACTTCCTATTTAAATGACAAATGTCTCTGCTTGCAGATTTGAAAACTCACTTATTGACTCTTTCATCTTATGTAAACAAATAATCAGCCCATCACCAGTATGGTGGGGAAAGTGAAAGAATTAAAAGGAAAAGGAATTTTTGGGAGTACTGCCAAATATTGCATTACTTGGAATAAAAAATGACTCAGTTGCTGTTAATGTTGTCATTATACACAAATAGTTGACAGCAATGCTGAGGAAGAACAAAGAAAAATCTACAAATTTGCTGTAATACCAAATACTTCTTCACACTTAGAAGGCAGTGGGGTTTTGGTTTTTTTTTTTCCTATAATGACAGCAGAGAAGTCCTGATTTTTAACAAAATATTTCCAGTTTCTTTTACAGTTAAATTTTGAAAATGCTATTTAATTAAGAAACTTTCAATTTATTCTTCAATCATCCAAAGGGTTAAATGTAACTTCATTTAGTCATCCCTTGAAAAACTTGAAACTAACCTGTTTCCAAGTATTGTTTCATTGTTTTGTGGCTTTTATTTTTAGAAAACGCATATATATGTATCTGATAGATATATAAAGCTTATATGTGATATAAACATATATTTATATATATATAAAGGTAATGGATGTAAGGCATCTCACGTACTTTGTTGCTCCTGTTGTTTTGTTTGCTTTCTGAGCAAACTGTTAAGAGAAAAATGAAAAATCAATGGTTCCTAAATAAAATGATATCTGAGTGGTCTTTTTTCACATAATGATGCTTTGAAATGTGCCATTGCTGAACAGCTTTATAGGGTAAATAAAAATAGTGGAGTTGCTCAAGGGATAAGGTGCTAGCTACTATAGGTAAAGCAGTCTTAGGGTGAAGTAAATCCATAAGGAAGAAAACATATACTGCAGGATTTAGACCTCATCTGCAGCTGCTATGATTACAAAATGACCTGCCCATATTAAAGAAAAAGCATTTTTATGTTAGATCCTTGGAATGGCATTGGTAAATATTGATTTTGGATCTGGACAAGTAAGATACTCCTTCTCAAAGCAGGATTTGTTCTTTTCTTATAAGTGTTTTATGGCTCCCCTAAATTAAAAGAGGACACTTCATGAAAGCAGATGGAAGGGACATGTTACACCAAAGTCTCTGAGAACTGCATTCAGTGAAATTCCTCTTCTGGATTCAGGTATTCCAACTCTACAAAATAGTATAGATTTGCATTTATTATTTGATCTTTGTGCCTGTCTAATATTAAAATCTGCATTCCTCATACTTAAAGTTTGCATATACAAACATAAAGTCTTAAAAATGTAAATCTTCTTTCCCAACTAGATTGTTTTGCAATGGAGACAGTAGGTTAATAGAATAGATGTTTGCCATAAATTAATGAAATTTTAATGAATAAAAATCAGTGATATGAAGTAATTTATTTATAATGCACTGGAAAACAAACATAGAAGAAAGTAAATAATACTTTTGCTCTAAATCTTATACTAATTAATTATGCAAAATAAGAGGCAACAATTTGTTAATGTTGGATACTATTGCTCCATCCATATTGGAGATTTTGTTTTTCCTATGTATGGATCACTTAGGGCAACTCACCTCCATTTTTAAACATTATAGAAATCTGCAAACTCATACTATAGGTGAGTAATATAAAACTCACAGTGCAAAAGCTTCACAGGCATATAAGAAATTAACAATTTGAAGCAATCTGGAGAATGAAAATATATGTACATAGAAGACCTGCAAACATTTATCTAAGGAGCAATTAAATGAATGTCAGAATATACTGTTTTATATCTTTTGATCTCTTCATTTAAAAGTAGATTTTGATTTTTACTTCATCATGAATGTATATTAATTACAGTAAATGTTGGCATAATCTCATACAGACATATGTAGCAGGGATATTTTACTTCTAGTTGAAAAAAAATCTTCACATATTCCCCCCAAAAACTTTTTTGTTCACTAAAAAAGCTTCTTAAATCCTCAACATGAATTATCTTTTGCATTTCCTTTTCTAAGCCTAATAGTGATTTTGCTCAATATTTACAAATCAGTTCTGCTCCTACTGGACATTTGTGTGGAGCAATACAGGGATGAAGATGAGAAGAAAAAAAGAGAAAAGTTATTTATTATTATTTATTGTAACTATAAAGAAATGTAGAATCATAACAAATGAAACTTACTGAATAAAATTGTGTTGTGTCTTTAAATGGTCTCAAATAATGTTTTACTTGCCTCTTCAGATTCAACAGGGATTTTTTTCCCTCTTTCAATGAGAGAAATAAGTTAACTCAAAGGAAAAGAAAATAAAATGAATTAATGATAAAATATAACCCATGGGGGAACTTTTTCTGTCAGATGAACTGATATAAAATCATTATCTCATTAGCTTCATTCTTTACACCATATTTATCTTGGGATAGTTAGAGTATTATTTAGCCCATAAGACCTGTTACAGCAATATAGCTCAATTGATTGAAATGGGAATGATCTATCATGCTAGCATAAATTAGATATGGAATATAGTCTTTGTTTTCAGTCTTCTGTAGATACTTCTCACAAGGCTGAAGAGGCTAGAAAGAAAGTTATTTTGGTGTGTTTTGTAGTTTCTGAAAAAAAACCACAGTTAAACAGCCTGAAGAGTTTTGCACACAGTCATCCACAGTCATGACTATCATATCAGAGAGCCACCACCTCAGTTTAAAATTCATTCATTATTTATAAAACTTATCTTGCTTTCTTCTGTTCGCTGGGTGAGGAAGCTAACCAAAATCTCACAGCTTTTGCCATCACTCAAGGACTCCCGGATAGAAAGTAATCTAAAGCTTTGGAATGTTAGAAGCCAAGAGCTGGACAGCTCAGGAATCATTTCACAAAGGATGGAACCTACCTCCCTCTGAATTGCATGGTTTATTATATATATGACAGGTCAAATCTTCAGTTTATTTAGACAACCAGACCATTAGTGTGGAAGTCCAAAAAAGTAAAAGCACCAGCTAACTTCAGCAAGCATTTTTCTTCAAGAGGACCTTTCAACGTGATGTACCTCTAATGACTGTGAATACATTTTAATCAGGAAAGCTCTCCTTATAAATCTCAATTACATGGCTTGTATGATTGAGGACTACTGATGCAACTATCTACCAGGCTCCAAAGCATGGGGTAGAATTTGAAGTTTGGAGTAAATAAATGCATATTCTTCACTAAGTGTTCAGTATGTGTATTCTAACAGTTTATTCTTGATCTTGATTTTAAATAAATTAAATTTAAACCTGGAGAAGGATTTTTAATTTTACATCCTGGCCTAGTCAGTCCATCAGTCACCAGGCACAATTTGCATATTATATGCCAGCTTGAATAAGCTGTGCATTAGTCATGTAAATTTTTCATGGGCATTTTGGCCATAAGTAAGAATAGCAAGCTGCAGTGAAAGCAAAGAAAGAAATAGCTGAAAGTGAAGATTTTTGTTTACCATTTCCTTCACTGCAGAACTGAAAGTATTCAGTGTGAATAAAAAGTACCCAATGCATTCAGACTCTAAAAACTATGGTGCTGTATAGTAATACATAGAATAGAATGGAATTTCTCTGTGAGACTTTAAAACCAGTTAAAAAGGACTGAAATTTAGGAAGAATTAAGTGCCTAACTTACTCCCCTACATTTCTTCACAAATAAATTGCCTTAAGGTAAATATCTAGTTTGAAATTATATTGAGGACTTAAGTTACAGTTTCCTCAGCAGCTACTACAATGAAAGAGGTAGTTTGAGATGGCTGCAAGAGTTGGACAGTTGTCCAAAATGTTTCTGGTATCACTACTATATAATTTTAATAGCACAAGTTTAAAAGTTGTTCACCATTTTTTATTACACCAACATGCTGCCAGTAGTATTAACATTACTATGATATTAGTATAACACCTCCTAGTGTATCTTCTGTCTTGATGAGCTTGATATGTCTGTATGCATATTTCATATGTATACAATCAAGCTAAAATGTAGAAATTAAATAATTTCCACAGTTTGCAGGGCTTACAGAATATTACAGAGGATTTTGCTTCACTTTGGTAGTAGAAATGAAATAATTGAAAACCTCTGAATGGTAAGCTGTAATCATAATAAATTATGGAACAATAAACTGAAATTTAGGCCAAAATAATGTGGTTTCTCTATAGTAATTGCCTGGTCACAAAAAGAAAAGAACAACTAGTCCATTTTTTTCTGAAAAAACACCAAGACAGAACTTTCATGAAGAGTTACCTTCTAAAAATCCTGAAGATCTGCAAGCAGAAGAATCACGCTTTGTTGGTTACTGATGAATACTAGAAGTATCAAATTCTCTGTTTCTAAAAATTCAAATATTAGTTTATTTGTAACCAAAATCCAGATAACTGTTATGTTATCTGTTATGTAACTGTTATGGAACAGATACCCTGTTGTATCTGTTCCAAATGAGCATCCAAGATTGCTCAAAAAATCAAGGGTATGAGTTAAAAACAGATTTAAAATCAAGTGATAGAAAGACCGAGTTTGTTAGCAAGATTCACTTTACTACTTACAAGAGTCAAGGGTCACCAAGGAAAAACAAGCAGCAACAACACCAAAAAAACTCCAGACAATCAAAACAGAAATGCACTGAGAACTATTTAGGGGGTGTATGTGTGTGTGGATATGTCTGTGTGTGTTCAGGTGCGTCGTGAGGCAAAAAGACAGTGAGGACAAGGGTAAAAAGGAATAGGGCCCTAAAGTTTAACAACACTCAAACTTAACAATATTTTAACTTCTCTTATAACTTAAACCTAATAATTAAACAAAGGAACAACTTCTAACTTATATCCAACTTAATTTCTACCCAAATTTATAACTTAACAATTTAACATATGACTAACGCTTAATAGCATTTGACTAAACTTATAACTTTGAAGTCATATTTAGCTGCTTAGTGAAAAAACAACACTCAGCAGCATTTAAGTAAGATTGTCTTAATTCACTAGCTTAGTTAGAGGCCTAACTTACTTAGACATCTAAGAAAGCAGCATTTCTCCCAGATTTGCTGTAGCGTGTGTACGTGTGCATGTGCAGAGATATAAAAATCAGTGCAAGAAAGGTACCAGTGAAAAATTCACTTGAAGGTCAGTGAAATACTCACTTAGGATGCATTTGCATCTCCAAATAGACAAATGGTTGGGCCTGGAGGAGTGAGGGCATAGGCACCGAGTTTACGGTAATTGGGAGTGGGACTGCTGTTGAGCCTCATCCCTAATGGGTTTAATTGTGATTTATGCTGTGGCATACGCTGCAACTGGAGGGTATCAGCCCAGGACTTGTCATTGTTTGGTGATCCTCCAAGTATGAGAAACGTGGGAGTTTGCTGGCTCTGAGAGGTGTTCCCCTCAGAGGGAAGCTGCTGGTCACAGGCCTGCTGCGGTCCAGGAGAGCTCCGAGGGCCCTGCTTTGGTCTGCTGTTTATAGGGTCACAAGAGAGGCTCTAGTTACAACATTGTTTCATCCTGGCCACAGTCTGGGTTGGCACTTTCTTTGAAAGAGTGAGAACAGGAAAGTTATGCCATTTAGGCAAGGAAAATATTTTCCAAGGCTGTTCATAAGGAGAATAGGAGCCCCAGGACAGCAGTTTCTGGGAGCGGGCAATGTTTCTGATAAGCTCTGAAGATCTGAGCCCAGGGACTGTTTGTCAAGGCCCAGGCCTAAGGAGCATGTCTCAGATGCAACGTGGCCTGGAAAGTTTGTGGGAGTGTATATACCATCATGGGATCTTTTAGTATTATTAATTACTGTATATTTTAACCAAAATACTTAATGCTCCCTTATTTGTTTATTTGTCTGTTTATTAAAATTCTTGACTGTGAAAAAACATGTTTCATGACACAAGTTTTGAATGCAGAATTGTATGTGACTTGAGCATATAATTATCTCCAATTGCTGTGAGCTCACCAGGTATAGTTGTTTTTTTTTAAATACCTGGTGAGGCACTGACATGTGCTTTCTTAGCTGAGTATTTGTTTTTTACAGACAGTTCTAACAATGGTCAGTCATTTCAGTATGACTGGCAGCACTGCAATTAGGGATTGTCTCTTGAGTGCTGATACTGTGCTTCTTGAGTCTCAGTGTCTTCTATGCAGAAATGTACAACTTGTGGTATCTGTTGTCCCATTCCTTCCCTTTTCTTTTCTTCCTGTCTCCTTGATTGTCTTTCTTTGGAGCTGTTTCCATAACATGTATCACCATGATGTCTATGACCTTTACTGCCATTATTACATTTTCATTTACTGTAAGACTTTCCTGAGCACAAGGAGTCATGTAATATCATAGTAGTAGCCACATAAGGGAGGGAAGAGGGTAAAGATGTTGTGTAAATCCTGAATTTGCCCCACTGAAGCAGGACAGATTGAAATTCCAGTATGATGAATGTTCCTTATGTTTCTATGTAGTTGGAGTTCACATCTATGTGCCAAATAGCTGAAGTATTAAAAAAACTCACTTTTTGGACAGATCTTGTTTTGGATGGGATATTTTTTCTTTGTTTGTTTGCTTTCCAGTAGTTTATTGCTAATTCCCTCCACTTATTTTTAACCAGAAGTATCCAAACTAACCATTTCACAACACAGAGTTTACTGTGTTAGATGACAGTTCTCACAGTTCTGCATAAGGCTTGAGAGATTCAGAAAAGCTCTTCTCTTTGCATACCTTTCCTTTTATTTCAGATGATTTTCCAGAACATATATGCATTGCTTTCAAAATAACACACTCATAATTTATTTTCTGGCTGGAAAAGAAAGCTTTAAAGACATACCCTGAAAGCAAACACGTAGATATTTTTTTTAAGTCAGACTCATAGCCTGTATGTCAGAAAATTAGTTTTGTTTTGTTTTCTATGCTTTTAAGTCTCACATGGAAATAAAGTGACCCAAATCTTCTGGAGGAGAATTGAAGGCAACACACAGAGAAAAAATCCAGTTTATATTGCAGTGTAATTGTTTCCTACCCTTCTGTGATTGCTTTGAGGGAGCTAGAGGCTTGAATTTTAAAGTCTTCGGTAAATCTCATGTTACATTCTCAGCACAGTATTAGCTCTCCTGTCAGTCACTACTCACCCAGAATGTGTTTCCAGTAAATAGAGGTTGTGAGAACAGATTAGGAGTAATGAGAGTTATTGCTATTAGTGAGACAATGAAATATAATGGTTCCATAGACATTTTATGGGCTTTCTTTGCATTTAATTTTTCTAGCACAGTTGTGTTCTTCAATTTTAGGACCACTTGTGGCAATAGACTTGACCAAAGAAACTTGAAGAACAGAGAATGACACCATTTAGAATACCTTGACATATTAGAATAATTTTCCTGCTTGTAAAATTTCATGTTCTGATCCCCAAACACTGCCTTCTTTAGAATTTAACATTTTTCTGAATAAGTTAATTATGTCTGTTTACATACTGCCAAATTAATTTTAGAGAGTAAATGTTACAGAACAGGAAATTAAAATAGTTATCTTTTGCATGACCCTCCAGAAAAAAAATTGCTATTCCAAGGCTCACAGAAGCAGGGAAACATAGGCCAGAAAGTTACAAAGTCCTTGACCAGATATTGGCCATTTTGTTCTTTTCCAACAAGCAACAAGTATGTAGTCTTCTGCTGTTAGTGTTATATCAACAATGAATAATTCATGTCTCTTTTTTGTATAATATTTTTTGTTTAAACCTCCACTGCACTGTGTGCCCCTTCATATTATTATAAAAACAGGACAAATATTTTAATGAGATTTATGAAGTTCAGGTGGGAGTGTGCTTCCATTCTTCCTAGCATAAGAGCTTCTCCTGAATTTGCCTTAAACATATATGTCAAGATAGCTCTGTTCATTAAGAAAGGTGAGTGAAGAACACTCTATTGGCTAAAAGTATTTGTACTGAACAAAACTGAGACAACCAGCTTTGATCAGGCTTAGGAGCTTGCTCATCTGGTAAGAACAATCCAATGGTTTGGCTTTGGCACAGGACTAATGGCAGAAGCTACTAAAGAGAAAGAGCATCTAGAACATCCAGAATTAATAGATTAAAGTTAAATTCATTATAAAATTACTAAGCATGCGTACCCTTGACTTCCTTTAGCTTTCTGTTTCAATGATGATAGATACATTTTTTGAACTTTATGCAATACTTTTGTTTGTTAGCCTTTATGCTTTGAATATCCTTTCATAATTGTCAATGCTATAAGAAAAGTTCGTAAGTGGGTATGGCACTGCATTTATAAAAAAATGCAAAGTCATAACTTTAGACATTCAAATATACATTTGATAGCTTATTTATTTCATAAAATAATATCAGCTTTGCTGCAATATTGATGTGTTCTGCATTCTAAATGTTTTGATCCTACTTTCAGAGGTATACTGCATATCTTAAAATTAAAAAAGGAATTCACAGATTCCAGAGATGCCTGTCAAAACCAGATTCAGTAACAGAAAATTTACTAACTGGTTGGTGCAGCAATTTCTTTTGTGTTAGACTTCTGAGATTTCTGAAGGAAGAAAGAGACAAGAAAGAGCCACATGGGTCATGGGGATAACTTAGGATTGTTTCAGCAATATCTTACACCCTGTGAGAATGTGATGATACAGATAATGCTCTGTATCTTACCTCCCAAAGTGCCATTCTGGCATCAACAGCAAAAACGAAATTATTATTTGATGAAATGTTGCAGGAATTCTTTGTGCATAAAAATCACACATATTCTTTTTTCTAGGACATACTGGAATACGAAAATACCAGAAATTACAAGGATATGAGTATTTTTCTTCTATTCTATTAAAAAACCCACATCTCATGGGGTTTTTGCAATATGTAATGTTTTAATTATAACAGCTTATAGACCACTTAATAGAAATGTTACACTACACAATTTTTTTTGATAAAAGTACCTAGTTCTTTAGAACATGAAATTACACATGCTACTTAAGGATAGACCTATTCCAAGTTTTTTCATAGAGGAAAATATATGCACTGATGACAACTATTAAGGAATGAGCTCAAAGTTTTCTGTGATGAAGAGTATGTTTTTAAAGTGCTTTAGACAATTTGTTCACATCTTTTTTCCAGTCAGATAAACTACCATATTTTATAGTGCTACATAAATGATGTAGCCATTAATCTCCTTAAAAAAATCTTTGAGGAGAAACTTTTGTAATATAACTGAGATGAAAAAAGAAATCCAACAATGATGATGATAACTCTCAGCAGATCACAAGGTATATTTTTAGAAAGGATTATACAACAAAGTATAAACTACAGTTAATGCATCAGAAAATAAATGCTTGTGTTAAATATGGAAGTGTTTAATAACTATGCTACTTCTTCCATCTATATTTTCCAACTAAAACAAATTGTAGACTTCAACTGGGTAGTTACATCTGAAAATGGAAGCGATTGGGTTTTATTATTGTTTTGTGAGCAGATTGTCTACTATATAGTAATGAACTCTGTAGTTTAGAACCACTTCTTAATCTCTCTCATTTCTGCATTTAAAGGTGGGACTAAAACTCTCCTTAAAACTATTTTGTTTAAGTGAAAATTAAATATGTGAATGTTAATGTAAAAATAGCTGAAGTCTGAGAAAGCTCAGAGGTGATATGAATAGATAGCTACACCACTTACATTTCTTTGGTATGCATAGATTTTTCTACCTCCTTTTTTAAATAAGAAAAGAAGCTATGCTATTACTTCATACAGAAGAAATAAGTATTTTCAGCTCAAGATGATGGACGTGTAGAACCTGCCAATTTACAGTCACTGGTGTTTCTTGTGACTTTTATTACTCTGACCTGCATGGACTCCATTTGTAGGTCTTTCCTCATATTTCACTTTGTATTTAGAAGATAATCAATGAAAATTATATTGAAACCCATAGAGGTGGATCCTCCACCCTGATGTCTTGAATTTATTCAAGTGCAATTTTGCAGACACTGTTATGGCAGGACAGGGAGTCAGGTTCACTGATTCCTATTTGGTTTCCATTAGAAACCATAAATCTTTCCCCAGTTTTAGAAAATCAGCCTAGGTATCTCCACATTCAGTTCCAATGCACTATCACATTTGCAAGTCAGAAAAGCTCTCTCTGAAATGAGTGATGAATGAATTGTTTTCTGTCAATCATATGATAAGCTGGCTGTGAAACCCAATATGTATTTATATCAGAGTCCTTCAGAGCTAACTTCCATAAAATGTAGGAAAAATAAAGAACCCAAGGATTTTTGATTAATCTATGGGACAACCAAAGGAATGAAGTTATAATAAGATGCTTTTATTTAAAAACATCAATCTAGTTAAGAAGTTAATTATAGTCTGATATTCTGCAATTGAGCCCCAGTGATTTCACAGAAGCATGGAGAGAGATGTGGGAACAGAACAAGGCTTCTTCATGTATCCTTCATCTCAGGAGTTCAAGCTGTCTGTGCTCCAAACCCCTTTTTGTTAAAGCACGGTCATATGTCCGTGGCTCAGTTTTATTGTGAAAAAAATATGTAAGAGTACATAAGATATATCATGCAGTATAAGAAAAGTAAAACCACAGAAGTGTAATTTCTAAGTTGGGAACTGTTAGCAGATGGGTTCACAAGGTAAATACTGCCATAACAAGAAGCTAACTCCTAAGAAGAAAAACAGTGAATCAAAAAAGAGCAAGACAGCAACATGAAAGATCAGTCCAGTACAAGGAAAATCAACTCTTCCTGTCCTGGATGACAGCTGACAACATTACCCAACCTCATCACCTGTCTCACTGGGTAAGTGGAGCTTATTAATATTTTCCTTACTGACATGCTGAAGTCTCAGCAAGCTACTGTGTTTACAAAAAATACCTACTATGTTTGCTTGAGTTATTTAGATCCTACTTGTAGTGTCTCTTCGCTAATGTCAGAAGACCCACAACTAAAATGACCTGTGAGGGTGGACAAAAAATGACTAAGAATTTCCCCCAATATGTGTTTGTTGGGAAATAGTGAGAGAGGCAGAAGGATGAGGGAAAACTTATTACATGCTTTGAAGCCTGGCCTGGGAAACTGGTATAAATAAAACTCTAGAAGCTGACTGAAAAATATCCTGCTGCTGCATATTTTTGGTTTTCATGCAGCTTCCCCTTCTTTATTGACTGGATGGCAGGAAAAGAACTCGCTGCTTTAAGTATGTCTTGGTACCACATTTGTTCAATTTTGTATGTGAGTCTTTTTGTTATCTTTTCTTCCCGGCCTTTTTCAATTTTGTTCCTTTGTTCACAAATAGCCTTTAACTCTCTCTGAACAAAGTGAGTATTCCATGCTTTCCTCTCACTCCCTTCCCTTCTGTCATGTAATCAAACATTCTTTGTGTGGCTTTGTTCATAGCAGGGTTTTGCAAAATTATTCAAAATTGATGATAGTTTGAAGAAGGATTGAATGCACTTTACATTTAGTTTCCTTTGTCTGTGTGAAGTCTTGCACAAGTACTATCACTTCCTTTTATCATTTCATCAGAAATACACTGAGTACAAGATAAAATTTTCTCCATTAACAATAATGCATGACTTTTTTTCCTCCTTTTTTCAATGTTGTAGATTATAGATTGTATTCTTTTTGGTTGAACATTTCAAGTATTTAATTTTTAGTTATTTTTTTCAAACAAAAATATTAATTTTACTAGATATCTTAATTTACTCTACAGTTAAGACTAGCAGAACAATTATCTTTTTAAGTTCAGTAGTTTTCATGCACTACTAATAAATAATCACAAAGTCATGTGCTTTTAAAGTGTCACATTTTATAAAAAACAATAAACATCCAGCGGTAATTTTTAAATTTTCCTAATCTCTCAACAAATGAATTTATAATGTGCCACATGGGGAGGTTTGGTTTTGTTCTTTCAGCAGATGTTTGAAATCTGTTACATTGTTATGTATCCCTGTCAAATTGCTATTATAATCTAGTCCCTCAGACTTTATCACTTCAGATGTTTTATGTTTGATTATTTTGGTCTTTCTACAAGACAATTAACATTTATAAACTTTGATTTTTTTTTAATTGAATACAGAACTTCAATTACATCAGTCAAATAACATAAGAAAAATTTCAATGGAATAATAATAATAATGATTCTGCTCCAATTGATATAATCCAGATTTCCCAAAACAGTGCTTCAGAAAAAATGCGCTTTAAAAAGGCTAAGTTTTAAGTGCATATATTTCCTTTGTGCCTTTTATGTGTCATGTGCCATTAAGAGATGTCAGATTATCTCAATCCAGATAATACAAAAAATCTTTTCTTTAGCTGGAGGGATTTTTAATGTTAATTAAAGAAAACCCCAGAACTATAAAAACAAAGTCTACAATTTACCTTCATTACAAATTTCTCTTTTGTTTATAATCTTTCCAGGCCTAACTGTTAGAAAGGACCCAACATCACATTCTCATGGTATGAGGATCATTTTAGGGGATTATTCACAGACTTTAACCATTGGTGTTCCATTTTTCTGGCATGAATGTGCTTGGAGAGTTCAATGAGGAGGCGTCACACTGGGGACCATAGCAAAGCTGAGGTGGAAGCCAAATCCCCTGGGGTTAGGAGGTCCTTTGTGAAGAGCTAGGTTTCCTTTGCATTAAGGTATTTATGCTGCAGATGTAGGGATTGGAAGTGATTTTTTTTTTTAGTATGCTCACTTTAAATTCTGCTTCAAAGCTATGAGACGTATTTCCCATCCAGCTCCTAAATACAAATGATGGCATATTTCCTTTAACTGTTTCTGTAAGTAAATTTTATTTTCTTTGCTCATGATAGTACATCCATTATTAGCTACAAGTTTTAGTGGATTGTTTTTTGTTCCTTTTCCTTCTCAAAACACTTTAATAATTAGATTGTCAAATCACAAAAAATGCTACTGCAGCTTGAAACCTATCACCTGAATATTTGGAATTTGTACATGTAGGCACTTTAGAAAATGTAATAACTTTTTTATAGATTAAGTGTTGACAGAAGTGAAACTAAAAGGAAAGTAAAAAGATGATTCCATGGATGATAGAAACTTGTTAAAAGCAAACATAATTGCTAATTTTATTAGGCAATTATTTTAAAAGTTTACAAGAACAAAAAAAGAATTTACCTAAATTCTTATTTTAGATGAAGAGTAGTAAATAGAGCAATTCATAGGAACACAGGACAGCAGAAAATATGACTCCAGATCCCTTTTTTCAGATTAGAAATACCTTTACAAAGAATATATGCAAGACCACAACTAGTCAAATGCAAAAATCATGTTCTAAATGACCCACATGAGGGATGGCTACACTGTTTTTATGTTTTGCAGTAAGATTTTACTTTCCATATTTATGTTGATACTTAACTATTCACTCTTTTTTTTTTTTTTTTTTTAGAAGAAATCCAAGGGTGCAAACTTGGTTAGGTCTGAATAGAACTAACTGTAACTAGTGCACCATAAGTCAACTGCCTGAATAACTGAAAAAAAAACCCCAATCATCACTAATATATTTCAGGTCACAATAATAAAACATGTGCTTGCTTATATCTTCTCTTTCTCTTCTTCTCATCTCCCTAATGAGAAGTATCTGCAGCAGGAAACATGGCAAGTGCCTTGAAAGTTATCATCACCACTTTATCTTTTGGGTACATTTGTTGAGTCAAATATCATAGCCTTCCCAAAGATTTTTTTTCAGCCACCTGGTAAAAGTGTTTGTTTCTACTTTCCCTATAGCTGCCTACCACTCTATTTGGTTATCGTGGCTAGGAAAGAAGTAAAACAGAACTTGATGATGGCCAGTTCATTTGTTTTCTTTTCTCTTCTCTTTCCTCTTTTCTACTCAGGTGAGAAAGAACATATATTGAGAAGTTTAAGAATTTTACAATTATTTAAAGTAGCATTCTCTATTAAAATAATACCAAACCACAAACCAAACAAAAAAGCTTAATGTTTTTACTGATCTTAACTTACTGTGTCAGTGATTTCAATGCTTACAGCGAATATGGAAAACTGATTTAATGAGTCATGCATTTCAGTAAGTGTTAACATGCAAAGCTGTTACGAAGCCTGAAGAGTGTGCAAATGTGTAAATGATGACCTGTCAAGGTGCTCAGGAGCTGCCTTTACCCTTATCATATTCCTCCAGCCAGTCTGTTTCTGCTGTGTGATTTCATTGATCTTGCCTACAACCTCTTTTACAGCACTGTAAATATATACTTTTTTCAAAAACAGTAAGTAATTCACAGATAAGTCTAGATAGAAACGTGTCTGCATGCAAATAAGAAAGAAAACTTGGTCATTTTGGTCTTATCTGGAATCTTAAGGAAAACTAGTGAGTGTATGTAGCGGTATGTGTTTTGTTTGATTTTGCCTCTCTTGCTGTTGTATTTTGGGAGGGTTATAAAAGTTATGGTTTGCCCCATGTTACCCCTGTCCCTTCCCCTTATAGTGGTTTTTGTCCAGGTTTTCCTGCCACTCAGGGTGTCCATCACCCTGCTCACCCCCCCCTTTCCCCCCGTTTCTGCTCAGTCATTTCCAGTTGTCCTGCCCCCCTTCATGTCAAGTAAGTTTTCCCTGCCCAGCTTGTTCTCGAGGTTTCTGTGTCAGTCACCTTGTCCCCCGTGTATGGCTTGTTGTGTGGGTTTTCTCCCACCCCTATGTTTTCCCTATTGGTTCAGTGAAACATATCCTTATCCCTATTGTAACTACCCATGGCTGCTGTACCCACCTCCCTGAGTCAGAGGTTTGATCAGCTCTTGCTGAGCTTTGGGTGTGTCCACTTCGTCTTGTCCCTTCAAGGAGATTAAAACTCTTTGGAATACCTTGATGGAGTGTCCGGCTCCTGGCTCTCTTTATCTCGGGACTCTGGTGGCTTTTCTCTCCAGCTGAACCCACGCAGCTGCCCTGACCCACACCGCAGCCTCAGGGGAGGTTTTGGGGCGGCCTCGTGTGGCTCCCACCGCCACAAAGGGGCGAGCGAGCCGGATTCCTGCCTCGGGGCTGCGAGGAGAAGCCGCAAGTGTATTGATTATAAATAATAAAACTTCATTTATCATTTAAGACAATAAGTCCATCAAAAATCCAATAAGCAAATAGGATAAAAAAAAAAAGTAAAAAAAGAAACAAAACAAAAGGCTAATTAATCAAACTACTCCTTTTAGGAAATAATGGTGAACTAATGAGGTATATGCTAGGCTGTAATTACTAAGAGTATCTAGTTTTTTACTCATGCAAACAATTTTTGATCTTTTAAAGGGCATCATTTAAATCCCCCTCAATTAATGAGTAGATGATTGACAGATAATGCAGAAATGTTTCATATTTTATCAAGCAGAAACAAAAAAAAAAAAAAAAAGACAGCATTATGCAAAACTTTAAAATATTTGGCCATCTTTCTGATATTATGCATTAGCTTCAAAGCCATCATTTTTTGCTTCAAAGGAAGATGCATGCATGATAAAAAATTGTATATTTCAAATTCATAGACTTTATTGGTGTGATGAGAAGTACAAATGCTACTGAAGTGTAAAAAAAAAAAGAGGGAGGTCCTTTAGGCGTCTGTTGAAACTGTTAACATTCAAGTAGGGCAGGACAGAATATTTGCATATACTGACTGTTTTCCGTGGATAGTCAAGTTATTCATGATCCATTTTGTGATATATTTTGACTGCTAATTAAAAGGTAAAATACCCACAAATTCAGCCACATGAAGTATAGGAAAAGATATTTTCCTGTAGTTTGTGACTTTGCAAAATTCTGAAGTTTTACTATTACACAGATGAACAAAGCCAAAGATTTTACAAGTGTGCTGGGATGTTGTTTGGGGTTTTTTGTTGGTAGGGCTTTTTGGTTGGTGAGTTGTAGTTATTTCATTAATAATTAAATTTTCTAAAAGCACAAAAAACACAAGGCAGAGAGTAAATATGACTTCACAACTGCTAGCTGACAAATGACTGCTCTACTCAAAATATTGCGGAGCAGTTTAAAATTAAGTAATATGAATGTGTTGGTGCAAGTCTTGTCTAACTGGGGAAACTGTGGAGAAACTAAAGGGGGACAACAAAAACTGAGTCTTCTTTGTTATTTTTCTGTTTTCTGTGGTTTTTGTGAAAACAATGACTGTTGACATGATCAATCAATTATTTTCCTTCACATCTTCTTGTGGAATTTATACAAATTTAGATTTGTTATTATGGTTGACTATGGTGTTCTTTCATAATATTGAATATCTATCATGACCCCAAACAATTTTTAGGGAGCTTGGACATGTAGGTTATGAAGATCTCAAGTTCAGTATTTAGAGATGATAACAAAAATTAATTTCCCACCAAAAGAAAAAATCTCCTATCTACAATCGCCAGAGTACTTGTTTGCTGTGGGCAGTTTTCTTATTGCAAAACTCATTTCCATAGTTTTTTTTAGAGAGCAAGATGAGATAAAAGAAAAGATCTATAAAACACATCTGAAGAATTTTCTAAAATCTGGAGGAGATTTAGCAAGAGAACACATATTCTTCTACTTTGTTTATTTTCTATTTCCTTGAAAATGTGTTTCTGGATGGATGGTATTTTGTTTTCTTTACCTCAACCATTTTCATAGTCTTCAATGAAGCAGATCTTTCTGCTGTTGCAGTTGAGTTACAAAGACTCATTTCTTCTCTGTTTGGAATGCAGGATATGATACTAAACTGATATTTTTTGAAAACAATAACTCAGAAAAGCCAATTGCCAGGTAAATGAAATGTCTCTAGGAGTAACTTTCATGTTCTTTTGTATTCTTTTTGTTTCATAGGCCTTTTTTGGGGATGTTTCCCTTTCCTTTCCTTTTATTTTTTTTTTTTCTCCTTTGGTTAGGGATGGGTAAAGACCAAGAATAACCATAAACACAGTTCAACATCTGGTAGAAACAAGTTCATAGCAACACTGGACTGTAGGTAGAAGGGTGTTAATCAACAGACCACAACTAGAGGGTAAGGTCTGGTATTACTTGAGTGAAGTCATCCCATATGTTTCCATGAAACCTGGCATTCTGACTCAAAGGGTGTTGAGAGAACTTAATGCCCTTGAAAAAGGAAAGAAGGTAAAAATGAAAAGGCCTGTTAAAAAAAACTCCAAATTAATCTAGGTGAAAGATAATTTTATTTTCTTTCCACTGAGCTTTTATCCAGAAGCATAGGGCAGATTCTCTATTGTGAGTGAAGTGCAAGAGAGACCTTCAGACTGAATTTCAGAACTTCATCAAAGATGAAAGTAATGTCAAAATATGGGTAATTTTGAACAATCCTATTTGTTTCCATGAAAGACCAAAATGAAATATATTCATTGGTTACTATTATTTTTCTATTTATCTTAGGTACATCTGCCACTAAAGGAAATTGCAAAGATAAAGACAGCACTGGTCTCAGGAGAGACATGCAGTGTGGGTCTGGGAGCCCAGAGAGAACAACAACCTAGCACAGCTAAGGTACCACTTTGCTGAACAAACACAGATACTCCATTGCACATTAGACTTTCATTCTTCATTCATCTAGATAGCATACATGTAAGCTGCCATGCATGCAGTAAATATAAATAAAAAATAGCAAAATATAAATATTAAATATGCAACCTATTTATCTTTCTTTATGTTGGCATTTCCATGCTTAATTCTCTACAAACTCTGATTACTAAAAACTAATTTATTGAGTCCAGCAGTGCATGTTACAGAAAAATCAGAGTCTGTTATTGGTCAATGTAGCAATTAGTTAAAAAACATTAAATGTGTTTCTCATTGCAGTAGGACAAACTTATTACCAACAGAGGTCTACAGGTGAACAGATAAACAGCTAAAAGTGGATAGTCTGTAAAATAATCTTGGCATATATTTTACAGACTGAATGAAGACCATTTACTACTTACATAATCAACCCCTTTTTTTTGAAGAAATTGTGAAGCCATGGGAGTCTAAGTAGTTACAGCAGGAATAAAAGGTCTTTAATAAATGAAATTCAATTGAAACACAGAGCAATAATGATTATTCAGTAAGCATTTCAAAATTAAACTGATAAATGTAACTTTTATTCAATAATATATTCTCTAGATTTAATTAAAAGTTAAATATGAACTTTAGAGTATGAGTGAAAGAACTACAAAAATTCACTTTGAGAATTTGATAAATATGTGCTGTACAGGTACCTGTTAGTCCTGTAAATCTAATTATGGCAGAAGAGGAGATAGTCTGAATTTTTTGAGAACACATCTTCCCTTGATGAAGTGGCACTCTCTCCCCCTCTCCTTTCTCTACTTACTTTCTATTCTGTCACATAGCAGAGAAATAATTTTAAAACTGAAAAATTTATAGCTCAGTACAATATTCATGGAACACACATTTCTGCATGAATGTGTGGTTAACCTTTGATATGTAGCCATAAAACAGAAAGCTGATATTGTAGAGGATTAAGTTTGGGGCTGATTAAACTCAATGGCAAACATTCTTTAGGTCTTGAAAATCAAGGTTTTGACTGGTGAATTCTATTTGGCATGTTAAGGCCACAGTAGAGATTTATAAAGTCAGAAACCTTGGCTCTCTCTTAGCATAAATCCAGAATATTGTCCATGTAAGGTATAAATGAAGCCATTTGAAAATACTTTCATATAAAACCATTTCAGACTCAAAAGGACATTGCATCTTCAAAATGACAGCACTGAACCATATATACCAAATGTCTCTTTTTCAATTAAGAAATTCTCTAAAGGTAAAATTGCAATCTATCTTAAATATGGTGTGGCATGTGCCAGCAAGCCAAGGCAAATTGTAATTTCCAGTCTCTGAAAAGCAAAGATAAGATAAAATTTACTTTAATAATCAGGCACTAGTGTGGCAGAAACATTGTTTATATTTTGAATCCAATTGGAATACCAGTGGACTCTGCAAAAATATTTCATGTTTCCATTCCAGCCAGTGCAGCCATGGATGTCCTTTTAGTTCTTCAGTCTTTCATCATTAACACCAGCATCAGCACTCATCCAGGAAAAGAGTAAAAGGAGTATTAGAGGAATAACAGGACTTTTCAAAGCAGTACTTTTAAGTAAACAGTTTTCATGCTTTCAGGTTACCAGCCTCTACTCACGAATACTCAAGTTTCAAAATGAAAACTCATATGCTCAGAATGAACACTCAAAATATCAAAACAAACTGGGCAGAACTACAAGTCTAAGTTTAAGTAGTATTCTACTTGGAACATAGAAAATGTCAACAGTTAGGATCTAGTATTTTCCCCAAATGTTCAGAATTCTGAGGGGAGAAAAAGAATAATTCCGAGGAATTTAACTGCCATTTACAACATTTTAAGCTGATTTTTCAACTAAATTTATTCCCAGAAGTCAGTACTTGCTTTTCTCCTATCGGTCTTCTAAAGAAGAAATGTCTAGTATGCTCATGTTCCCAAGTGGAACGTGTTAGAGAGTTTGAGAACCGAGTCTGATGAAACAAATTCTGTATTTTATAAATAAGGAAAATTTTAATTTTAAATTGAAAATTAAACAGAAAAAAAAAAAGTATTTATTGTATGAAACATATTGTGATGTCAATTTCCTTCTGGACCAACTACTGGAAACCAAGTGAGATACTCCAGAACATTTACATTTAGGATAGTGACCCGACTTTAGCTTATGTGTGGAAACCTCATTTTAGGTGATCTCAATTTTTCTTTATAATGATACTTTTGAAATCACTGAAGTATTAGTGTATTCAGGATAATTCCAGCTTCTCAGGTGATGTTTGAATCCGTGCTATGCCATCCCAGGTGCTCTGTGATTTGTACTAGAATTATTTTGAAGGTGAGTACATATCCACATAGACTTCTGTCAGGAAAAGGCTGTAGTCCTGCTATACCCAAATGAAAAAAAAAAATACAGCTATTTTGAAGTCATAATTTTGGAAACAGGAAAGGTACTGGGAGAGAATATTTTCTTTCTTCTTCTATATGACAGTTGTAAGAATGCGGGATTTAGGAGAGAAGAAACTGAGTGGAGTGGATCTTTCTTTCAAACCCTGCCTCATATGAAATATCCTGTCCTATTCTCTCCCTATAACCCTGAGATAATTCACCTCTTGTCTCCAAAATTAAAATGGTGTCTCCTATTCTTATAATTTTGCTGTGAGTTTACAATCTGTTAATGTTAAAGGGGTAAAGGTGGTAGTGCTTACAAAGAGGAAAATGCCTGCTGAGAAGTACAGTTGAACAGTGTGATATCTTTATGCCAATAAAATAAGGACGATTATTAATGCTGGCCATGAATAAAGCAAAATCTATTTAAATTAGCTGATTATTCATGAAAATATTTTTATATTTTTTTATGCTCAGCTCTAGTATTGAGAATCTCATTAAGACAAATATTTAAACTTGATGGAAAATGTCAGACTGGTTGGATAAAATCCACTTTTGGTAAATCAGGATTTATTTTAATAGCTACAGCCAAATAGATGATTTCCTTAAAGCACTCTTCCTCTTACATTTTATCAAACCCAAAGTGTTTATAGTTCCTCTCCTATAGTTCTTTTCCCACATTTTATTCCTCTCCTTTTGCAAATTGCAAAAGAGGAATTGCAAGTACTAATTTTGCTTTTCTTCAACCATTAAGTACAAAACCTGTTGATACGTTTAATAGGAATCCATGCTACTGATCTCAGTTTCATCTGTCAATTATTCAGTATTTCTGATAAAGGTTGCTCAATCTTCCTGCCACCAACAGTCAGCTGAGTTTTATTTCACCTCAGCTATTGTAATTTGCATTTCTATATAGTTATTCTCATTAGCCATTCTGCCTTTGTCACTATGTTATAGAGTCCTCTTTATTGAAAACTGAGATGAAGCATTCAATTTTTGAGCCAGACCCATATTATCTTTAGGACAATACCCACTTTTAACACATTGCTACTCCACTTTTCACCCTATTTACTAGAAAACCTTTCTCACTTGTTATAATTGCTTTTGCAAGGTTTATTTCTGCCTGACTTTCAACAATTCTGAATTTATGAATAAGAATTAAGTGAGGTCCACCCTTTCAGCAGTCTTTTCCACCTACTGAGATCTAGGCCTGCCACTTATATATCAACAGTAACTTTTCTGTTATAAATCTAGTTGACAATGACTCTTTTTACTCAGTAACCTTAATTTTCCACTGCATCTTGTTTATTAACCTCTCAATGCTACCTACTCCCCATTATATCAAAAACAGCAGAAACTTACAGATCATATTTAACAGAGGCCAACTAGAAAATAGCACAGGAGTCACACATACCTGGCTGTTGTGAACTGTAGACCTTCTCTGTAGAATCAACATTGTTTTCTTCACACACCTGTTCTGCTGCAGCCTTTCTCTACTATCTCATTTTGTATACATCTTGGATGTGCCCAATCACAGCTTAATTTTGTTTTGCAGAACAAAATTTAAGTAGAATCATAGAGTCATTATGTTCGGAAAATTTTAATTTTTAACTTAAGAATCCAACTTTAAACTAGTGCTACCATATTCACCACTAAATCATGTCATCAACTGCTAATGCACATATTTTTAAACACTTTTGGGGACTGGGACTACCACTTCCCTGGGTAATTGTTCCAATCTAATCTAAATATCCCCTGGAAAAACCTGGGGCCATTTCCTCTTTTCCTGTCATATGTACATAAAATATAAATATAAATGTACAAAATAGACTACATTGTATTGGAAACAATTCATTCAGAATTTCTGAAACTGATATGTCAAAGAAGAAGTCGACAAGATGTACCTCCTGCTCCTAGATACCACTGGCTGCAGAAAAGAGTAGTCACTGGAGTTATACCTAGCAAGGATTTAGAAAAAGAAGGCAGGCCAAGAGGATTCTAATTCTTTGCAGAGATTGGGCCTGAGAGTGATGGGGACCACCTGTGGTCTAAGTACTTTAATTCCCAGATCAGATCAAGAACAGTGCCCAGTGGCTGGGGTCTAAAAGTATCTCTTATGCTGTTGTACAGCAGGAACAACTTCAATGCTGTCAGATCAGGCAGAGAAGCACAAAGCTTTGCAAAGGCTTCTGGCTGGCTGAAATCAAGGATGCAATAGTAAGGGGCAGACACATGGTGCAGCCTCCTTGAGGGAGGCTCTGAGCTGAAAATGGAAGCATGAAACTGGAGCTCTCTGAAGTATAGTTCTTCCTTTAGACTGCTCTCTTCAGAACTGTAAAACTCTAAGGCAATACCCCAAGGCTGGACATGTTTGATACTTAAAAACTTCCCAGTCCTAGCCAATGGCTAGAACATACTCTTACACAGAAGCACGCTCTTATTTTCTGTACAAAAACATAAATGCCCATCTCAATGCTGTTAATGTTCTTTTATTCCATATAGATGGTAGATTCTTTATAATGAAGTTATCATAAGTAGATTATATATACTCTCTTTTCTCATGCCCTATACATTGAAGAAAAGGTATAAAGTGTTTGATGTTTTGCTGCTAAAAGGGACAAAAGTGTCTCAATATAACTGCCATTTCCCTAGTATAAATGTCAGACAAATCCCCCTCTGTTTCTTTCTCTCCTTCATTTTCTAATAATAAACTGAGGAACTTTGAAAAAGAGCTGCATATTCATCATCACAAATGAAACTTCACTTTTCCTGTCTGTGGAAGCAGTAATTATAGGTTTGCACTTCTAATTGAAACATTGATGATCATAGCTCACACTGCAGCAAATATAAAATAACTGTTAGGCAGGCTATATGGTTTTCTAGAGGGGAAAAAAACCTAACAAAAAATTGAAAGCATCAGCATGAATCCTGATAATGACTATTCCAATGGCTTATTTCCTTGTATCATTGTCAGAAGAAATTAAACTAGTGGGGGCAGGATAGTTTTTTAGAAAATGACAGACTTCTGGTTCTTCCTCAAATAACAATCACCTGATGCCCAGAGGTCAGATCTAACCACTGTATTTTTAGGGCAATATGGCCACTCCTCAAGGAAAATCAAAGGGGGCAGAAGAAAATGTTTTCCTCTCTGGACAAATGATCTCCAAAGAACCAACCCACCAGCCAAAAACTATTAAAAAAACCAGGAAAGCAATACAGAGCAGATTAAAAACTTCCTACATCTGTTAGAAGGATGAATCCAAGTCTGCCAGTTATGGTAAAGAATGGAAAGAAAGTATTTTGATTCATGTTTGGTTGCTCCTTATCTCCTCTTCTTCTTCACTAATATATAATTTCTTTGTACTTGTGCCTCAGTCTGAAACATTTGTTAGCAGCAAACTTGAAGGTGACAACAACAAAAGAGATGGCAAAACAAATCAACACCCCTGTGGTTCTCTTGAAAGCAGCACTAGATGCACAATTCAATCAAACAACTGCTTTGCCCAGCTTGAATATGGCAGTAGAGTCATTGGTCTCTGAAGTTACCTAAAATTGAGGATCTGTCCAGCCATACAACATTATGAGATCATTCATAGCTGATGCAAACTATGCCAGTTTACATCACTGGAAATAACACCTGTAGGTTTGAATTTTGTTTAATATAAAGAAAAAGCTAGAAAATTAGGAGCATATATAGCTTGTTAGACTTTTGTTTGTATTTCATCCAAATAGTTTGGGTTGTGGATTTCCATCTGTGTTGTCACAATGACATTTCAACCACTTAAAAATTGATTTAATTCAGGTCAGGAATATAAAATCTTCATTGTTCCGACTGTTGCTCAGTTTCAAACTTTGCTGAAAAGAAATGCAATACTGAAAGAGTAACAGCCAGAGGGAGTTCTGCTGTAAACTAATAAGAGTTAGATCAGAGAAAGTTCTCATTAAGATATTCAGCTTATGATTATTGGTAGGGGAAAAATGTTTAAAGCTAATTACAGAGGAAAAAAACCAAACAAATCACAACAAAATTTTTATGGTAAGCCAAATTGAAAGCATACGGAATTATGAGAGGAAAAGGTAGGTACTCTCTTCCTAATTTCTCCTTTGTTCAACAATAGAATCTTATTTTTAAATATTCTTCATACAAAATATAAAAAAAAATCAAAAAGCATGGTTGTCACAGATCATGAATCTGACAGCAAATTTGGTGAAAAACAAACCAGCCAGCCCAAAAAAGCATGGAGCAGGAAAAATGGGACTGAGAGACCCAGCATTAAGTTTTAGAGTGTTCCTATTAAATCCTCCTGTCTTATTGAAGGAAAAATATTATAAAACTCCAGGTAGCACTTTAAACCACTTAGACTGAACCTCCTGTGCTCAGCTGCTTGGCATTTTGGAACTAGCAAATTAATGGCAATATTTAGCATAGGAACAGGTGGGAAAACTAATGACTAATTTCTTCTCTCTTCCAACTCAACTACCACCACAGTCTTTTAAAAATACAATTCTTATCATTGCCTGCTGTTTCCATTTCTTGTCAATCTCATTGCTCTGACATGGGGCTGCAATAAACAAACAGCTGGACCCATTATTCTACTGCAAGTGAACAGCTTCATTCTTGTAGCAAGAGCCTTGTCTTAATGTGCTCACATTGCCTCCCTTGGAAGGGTCAAAAAATCTGAATTCTTCTAACAGGGATCAGCAGCATGTGTGCTGCAAGTGACATTGGTTCAGTTTGACTGCCAAACTAAATAAGCTCCATTAGAAAGGTACCTTTTTTTTTCATTATTTTTCAGGCATATGTGATAAAAACAAAGAGAGACAGGACAGATCTAAAAATTTCCATCCAGCAGCTCAGCAATAAGGGTATTCATCCAAGTTGTTGGTGAGTAGATACAAATTTCTGCTCTGAATCAGCTGAAACAGGAGTTGATTTAACCGTGCTTGCGTCTAAAAACAACATTTTCAACTTTTCTCACCTCAGCTACTTCAATCTGTCTCTATTAAGTGCAGTGCTAGCACTTGTTCTTTTTTCTGGATGAATGACCTTGTCAGTGACCAGAGAAGTTTTTACCAGGCAGATCTAGGCCTATAGCAACTCCTTCATCTTTAGTTCTGACAAGCCCCAAGGTTTGCAGAAACAGTTGAGCTAAGAAAAATTATTAATGTGCTTCGAAGAAACACATGATCCTACATCATATTCCAGTGATGCATGTAAGAAACACTGATGAGGGTTCTACCAATGCTGGCTAAGAGAAGGAGTAAGGAAACTTGTTTCACCATAGTTTAAGGGAGCACAGTTCATGGTGGGCACTTGTCTAGGGATGCTAACTCTGCTTCAGCCTTTGGCTGGCAGGAACTTTTACTGCAATGTTTTTGCTCTTGGGATGAAAATGTCTCTTTTTAAAAATTATTTTAATTTTTTTTTTTAAATAGACCTAAAGGAAGTTATTGAAAAAAATTCAAAAATATTTTAATTGCAGCATAAAATTTTAATCAAAATTCTCATACATCTGCAAACATTTTTACCTGCTACAAAACAGTCTGTCTGGTAACCTAACACCATCACAGTAAACTCTGTGTATTAAGCATTTGAACTGCATACATGACAAAGTTTGATAGAATATAAATGTGAACTTTAGTACTAGCTAAAGCTACAGTGAATAGAAATGCTGAAATGATAAGTGAAGTATAACAAAAAGTAACAGTTGATTGATAATGAAAAAGTTCATTGCCTCCATACATGAGTTCAGCTGTGTGTTCAGTTCATACAGTCTTTGAAAGGGGTGAAGTCTTTACTTAGGTCCTGTTGGAAAGCTGAGCTTTTTAACTTTACAGCAACAAGCAGTAAGAATCCAGAGGGAATTAATAAACAATAATTAGAAAAAAAAATTACAAAGGTTTCAATTCAGATATCAAAAATTTGTGTATATTCCGTTACTTTTGCTTTTAAATACCATGGAAACCAGATGAATTTTAAAGTAATTTAAAATGTTGGTTGGGTTGAGGAATTGAGCTGGGAGGGGGAAATAAATTGAAGAGATGGGTCTGAAATAAGAATTTGTTTAAAAGTATATGTTTAATGAAAGGAATCTCTTTAATAGAAAAAAAACAAAAACAAACATTAATTTGCAGGAGCACAGCTTTCTGAGGAACATGATA
>WBNO01004565.1:114389-130596 GCA_013400575.1 Peucedramus taeniatus | reverse complement strand
AAACCACTCTGTGATTCTATGATTTTCAGAGTGATTTCTACCATATTTTTTTTCTATAACAAAGATACTACTTCATTCACTTTCAACATAAGCCTCAATTCTATTTTAGTGATCATTTGGAAACAAATTTGCTTTGGTTCAACAATTATGAAAGTTTATTGAGTCTTCCTTTCTTACCTTCTTCCTTTTTTTTTTTTTTTTTTTGTTTTTTGGGGGTTTTTTTTTTTTTTTTTTTTTTTTTTTGTTTGTTTGTTTTTNTTTTTTTTTTTTTTGTAATGACAAGCATGATACACCATTGAGCCCTGTACACCTCAGTTCTAGTGCTGTAACATGAAACTATAATCCAAAGGAAAACCATATCATATTTGGTCAAGGAATTTATGTTCCACAGCACTTATGTGACCTTGGCTGCAGTGAAAGAAAGGGACTTCAAAGTATCTAAGGCTTTTGGAGCTTGCTAAATAGTCAAAACTACAGCCATTGTAGGCATGTGAACTCACAATCACCTTTTTCCTTATTGGCAAGCAGAGATCCTCTGGAGTGTAATAACAAGAAAAAGCCTCTCTGACTCTGTTGTGGCTGCTTTGCTGAGGGTGGTAGTGACAAGATCAAATGCCATTTTGGCACTTATTTTAGGTATGCTGAGTCTCACTAAGTTGTAAAAATACACTAGTGGTCTTATGCTACCGGCCTCCGGATCAGCACAAAATACCGAATGAGATCAAAGAGGTGATGGAATCTACTGAAATAATAAGAATGGATGATGATAAATGACCCCAAAGAGTCTGGTCAAATATCACAATAACAGAACTTTAAGACAAAAAAATCTTAACTTAAATGAGCACATCCTGTGACAGCTTTGTCCTATGATAGCCAATCAGAGACTTTTTCTTTACCTTAGTCTCATCTGTTTCATGCTAATAAAAATGCAAAAACAAATTGCTTGATAATATATATCAAAATAATATTCAATATTATTGAAATCTGTTTGTGTGCAACTCAGGTTTAGGAAGGTGAGGCCACAGAAACATTGGAAGATAACTTGAAAGTGAGGAAAATAAAATCCATCAGCTCAGTGTGGATGCAACACAAACAAAGCACAGCATCAAGTACTGCACTGTACATTACAAGTCTATGAGCTCACATGGAACATGTGTGTGTATGTAACTATCTACACACCTAATAAATGTCTCTACAAGCAATTGTTTTCAAACAGACATTATCAGAAGTAAAACCTTTTGAATTTATCTGTCTTCTTTATACTTTAATTAAATAATTACTTGTTTCCATCAGATGGGTCTGTCATATTATATAGTAAGTACAAGTCAGAGCTCATACTGAGTTATTTGTGCTATCCAGAAATTGAAGAAAGCTATATTCACCTAAGTCATACTAATTCCAGACAGTAGCTCAATTCATCTTAATTCTCTTTAAAGTGCCAAAAATCTTTCTGATTAAATAAAATTATTATGCATACTACTAGAGAGTGAACAATTTGAATATTTTGGTAATTTCTAGACCTACCTGAAAAACACTTCTAATAACACACGCAGAGAAAGAAATGAAGCATTGCTCAGCAAGACTGCAAGGAAGAATGACAATTCTAGAACCAAAATATTTAGGAAAGGCTCTTGCTAAACTCTCATATCTAGGTAACATCTGAATGAAATTAATGAAAAGGCACCTGATAGCAGATACACTTTTATCTAACATAACTTCTAAACACTTAGTCAAGATCCAGATCCTACACTTCTGTTACTTATTCAAATATTGTTTGTCTATTCACTGATTTCAGTGCTGAAATATTTGCAGCACCCTACTGGGACACAAATACTGTGTTAAAGTGATCTTAGCAGCTTGCATGTATATGACACATACAGGGAACTAGAAGCCTTCATGTGGGTGGTAGATGATGGATGAATGCCAGTGCAGTGGCAATTCCTGGAATACATATGTTCTGCAATGACAAAAATTCACAGGGAATTATTGCAGACATGCTGTCTGTGTGTCTAGGCCATGTTTCCCCTCTGTTTCAGAAGGGAAGGATTATTGCTTGATGACATCGTAATAGAAGGTTTTTCTCCACTCATTATTTGCATCTTACTTACAAAGGCCGTAACTCAGCTCCCAATCAGCAGGTACAGTTTATTGCTTTATGTAGAAACAGTTGCTACAACTAAATTCAGCAATCTGTAGAATTAAAAAAAAAATAAAATAAAATAAAATAAAAAGCTAACAACTTTCAGTAGTAACATTCAAGAAGATGCCCCATCAAGAGTTCTAAAAGCAGCACAACATGTTTTTCCAACTAAGTGGCTTATTTTATAGAGTTAAGTAGGTTTTTGTCTGTGTTGTTTTTGTCCCATTTGTGAGAGTGTTGATGTTTCTTTTGGTGTCTAATTTAACACATGGACATTCCAGCCAGTTTTCACTGACTGCTTTGTACAGCCCTGTGGATTATGCACTTGGCTTTGTTTCAGGAATCTATGAATACAAAGCCTGTTGAGTATGTGATTTCATACAAAGTTCTATCCATACTTATTTGCTTTCTGTGAGCACTGAAATGGGTGAATGCATTCTTGCTATTTAATTATGCTGCTATCAGACCACTGTCCCCAAGAAACTGTGATATCTGATAAAAAATATTTGACGTCAATAAAAAAAGCGAGTTAGAAAACTGTATGGTCATACAAAAGGTGTGATAGCTACAAAGAGAGCCAACTTACAAAGGGGCTAGTGATTCACCCAGCCAAGTTAAACACGACACAATTGGGGCTAATTGACTTCCCTCCTTCGACCTCCCAAGCATGAGTTTATGAAAGCCTGGAAAGCTAAATTAACCCCAATTGTGTCTTGTTTGGCTTGGCTATTTAGGTTAAATGGATAACCCTTTTGTGACTTGGCTCTTTTTGTAGATATAACACCTTCAGATAATTAACCTTCCCTCCTTCCCACCTTTCTAAAACAGCTTTTGCCTTAGTTTACATGTTTTGATTGTGATGAAAGAAGAAGCAAAACTACATTTTTAAGAAGACAAGCTTCTCACAGAATAAAGCAAAATACAAAACATGAAAGCACATTAGAAATAATTACAAGGCAGCAGTTCATAGAAGGGATTCAAGGATGATATGGGGACTGCAGCAAGAAATTGGCATGGCATGCAGTAGGTAAGGTATTCCTGCATAAAAGAAGAAATCTCACCTTCTATTTATTTATCAAATAGCACTTAATATCAAGCTGCCAATTTACATGATTTCATCTAAATTCAAACTCTTACTGGTTAGCATGTATGAAGCTGTTCCCTCTGACTTCAGCAGAAGTTGTTAAGCACTCAGAGTATACCAGAATATAATTTTAATTAAAATACTCAAACAGGGGTTGAAGAATCTTGTGGAGATTCTATCTGTTCAGGAAATTCCTTTTTATTGCAGTATTAACTTGGGGGGTAGCCCAGTAAGGTCACAACTTCACATGGACTGAAGATAGCTATAGAATGATTTGGGTTGGAAGGGATCTTAAAGTTTGAAAGACCATGCCAAGAGCCAGGACACCAAGAAAAGGAATTATGTTGTCATGAACCATGGCAACTCTTCACAAGCTTATGGTATGAAAATACAAAACATAGACTTGAGGCAGGCAAAGTTTTGCAGATTTTACCTGTAGAATTTTCTCTCTTAGTATCTGAAAAGCTGCAGTGTTCTCTGACCTTACAAGGCATCTGGATGAACAACATTCCCATGGCAGGAGCAGCATCTGGAGATGGTTGTGTAAGACAGGTACTGAGGTAAATCACTGTCTGGAGATGCTTCTCACGTTCCTGTGACTATAGGAGGAGCCTAGATGACTGGGTTCAATAGATCAGGTTATTGAAATAAATCCACCCTGAAGCACTCAATACAGGCCATGCATCAGCATTCCTGAAATTATGCCTGCCTAGTAGAATCAGGTCCATAATAGTTGAAGAAAACAAATATGTTAAATGAACATAGGATGTGTTAGTGGAATAGTCTTCTGTGATTTATTTAATGATAACCACGGATCCCAGCGACACACATCTTTGTAAAATCTGGGATGGATGAAGCATAAGAACTCAAATCTGTCCACTGGCATTTTTTTATAACCAGATATTGTATAAAAGCCTTTTTGTATAAGGAGTTTTATGAGCCACAGTCTTTCGTGAAACCAGCAAGAATAAAAGACTAACCAGCATATTGTTAGTTGCCCACATCCCATCTAGCTAACATAGAAGTCAAAATGTGAAAAACTTTGAAAGGAACAGAAAAGGAAGAGTTACCTCTAGCATAACACAGGCATGTTTATATATTTGTATCAGGGTCTATGCATTGGTACTAAAGACCTTCCTGAGACTTTCTTAGCAATCTATTAAAAATCCAGACCATAATATTAATAACAAATATAGAGGCAAATGTAGTCACTAATATTAAGGATTATTCATAATACACTGGTTAGGAGAAGTATGTGAGCTTCAAAAAGATGAAATGGGACTTCTGAAGAGTTTATCAATGTGAAGAGGTTCAGAGTGGTTGCTGTTTCCTTCTTTCCTTGTCTGATTTTGTAATCAGCCACTTTTCTAAGAACATCTAATTCCTGATTAGAAACTGAGGTTATCCCAGCTTCCTACAGTTCAAACCAAGACTTTATCAGCAGCTTCTATCAGGTGTGCCCATGGATCAGCTGAGTTTGGTATGTATACAGTAGATATCCACTGCTGGCCAGGTGAGTGCTGTGACTTTCAGAACCACATAGGTGTAAAACTGGTGTTAACAGAAGGCTGCAATCAGTTTCTGAGGTCAGAAAAGTTCATTTTTTCTTCCTATGGTAGGATTTGTCAATAGATTTTTGCCTATTAGGCAAAGTAATGTGATAACTAAAACCTGTAGTAGTGCTTCAGCTTAGCCTAGTTTGCATAGGTATATTGCAGAGAAATGTGTTCCTTCTGTGACCTTTTTTGTCATTTCTGACATTTCTGTACCGATTAAACCTTAACTCATTATTTTGTACACTCAAGGTGTTCTGTACTTCAAGAGAGAAAAAACCACAGAATCCAAACTGTCTTGACTTTCTGGATGGGCAAAGTCACAAGTTCTGTCTGGATCTGGCTTTTAAATAGTGCTCATACAAATGGAATAATGACTTTAAATTCCATTTTTAGACCCTAGAGCATTCAAAGTAGGAAAATTCAGGTTTAGTGCTTACAGTCTGAGCCCTTCTTAATTTAAATGGAAAGCTTTCCAGTACTAACAGAGGATTAAAAAAACAGAGCAAACAATTTATTTGGAAAGTAAAGCTGCCTTGATATCTCATGTCATCCCACTGCTTTTGAGAGAAAGGTATTCTGAAAACAGATGTAAGTTTTAACCAGAAAGCTTGTGCTGGAAGTCTGCTTGCCAAATGTCCCACTGTTCAGTTTATGTGTCCACAGTTTAAACAAAGGCAGAGAATGAGTTAGAAATTGTGATTCTTTTTCAACTTTCTCCAACAGTTGCTGCAGAATTTGTTTTAATTTTTTGGATTTTTTATTTTTATATACTGAAATGTAGTCAGTGAAAATTATGCCTTGTAATGGTCTTTTCAAATTTTTTCCAAAAGTAGTAGTAGTAGAGGAGGCATCTCCCTTCCACCCTGTCCCATTCCAGCTACCAAGCACTTTTTTTTTCATGAGTATAATGATTATCAACTTATTTTTCAGCTAAGGGGGAAGAGGAGGGGGAATTTAAACTGCCTGCCTGACAATGCTTTCAAATGGTGATGAAATGTCTTCTTCGTATCTGAAGAGAACATGATTATTAGCACTGAATCTGACAGACACGATTTCTGAATATTTTTGTGGCATTAATTTAAATCAATGTAATGTTTGAAAACATTTCAGCCCCTCAAACAGCTGATGCAGCTTAGATTCAATTATAACAAATTGCAACACACTGTCAAGTCTTTTTACCAAGTCATTAGTCAGGGATTTTGAATGCACGGCCTCCGAACGGAGTTCGACTGGCTGACAGCTCTAATTGTTGGGAACCGCTAAAGGATTGCTAATGAACTGGGGGATCTGTTGGGCCTGTAGCTTTCTTCAAGGATGAAATTTTTGAAAACTTTCACAAGATCAAAGCGGCATAACATGGACCATTTGCTAAATTGTCAGCAGTGGAGTGAAGCAGTCTGAGTCCCAGCTTTAAAGCTCAAGCTTCAGTAGAAAACACCATGTGCCTCCTGCCCCTGAGCTTTTTTCATGTGTCAGTAAAACCATAGTGAGAAACAATGACTTGAAGAAAGAGCCCCAGAGCCACCATGGCTGCTATGGCTTAATTAGGAGGAGCAGGAAGGGAGATGAAAATTCCTCTCTGTTAGTGGGTGCAAGAGGGAGGAAGTGTCCAGCACTGTTACAACCAGGCCCCACAGTTACTTAGCTTGCAGCTTCTAAACCTATTAATGGTCAGAGAGGCATATGATACACAGGAGCAACATAAAGTCTTCTTCCCCAAAAAGACTGGAGGGGGAGTTGCCAGATTTGCCTTCAGGACCCAAAGGTCTCACCAAACACTTTGCCACCAATGTCAGGGCGACCAGACCCTTCCCATTCAGCACCTGCTCCAGCACCCACAGCAGGCAGCAGGAATGTTCCCATTGAGCTGGGCTGGACACCAAATCCATGCCTGCTGTGGCTGGCCAGCATTCTGCAGCCAGTGAATCGCTCCCAGCTGCTGCTGCTGAACAAATATGTTGCCTCATGTTACTCAGCGGCAGAAAGCCAATGCAGTGAAGGGAAACTTTTAAACTGATCTTAAAAGAAAAGAAAGATATGAAAACCTGTCTCCATCACTTCCATCTGGTTTATATTTTCCTTTCATATTCAAGCCTTATTTAAGTCTGTTCNTTTTTTTTTTTTTTTTTGCTCCTTCTCATTGAAATTTACTATGGTATCCTTTTACCTAAAGAAAATAATGCCTGCTGAGCTACAGTAACATTGGTCAATTACCCAAATGTCTTAATATAGAAGTCTGCCAGGGAGAAAGAATGTTTGAAATAAGATTTACATTATTACTTCTTTAAATTAACACTTCAACAGGACTCAAGGAAAAACAAACTCTTTCCTCCTCACACTGTGTGAGGTACAGTACCAAGCTGCTGTTATCCTCCCCAAGAAAAACTGCGTTTAAAAAACAACACTGAAGGGCATATAGTGAAAAATTTTTGGAGTGCCTGAAATGGGGACAGTGATTTTGAATGTCATTACAGTATGTAATGCCTTGAATATGAATTTTGCATCTCACACCTACTTCTAGAAACATACTTCATATCTCTGTTACTCTCCCTCTCTCTTTCTACCAGATATGCATCAGCCACATGAACTTTCAGAAGTAATATTGCTTAGTCTTTCTATAGGGCTACTATAGGCTCTGGTCAGCAGATGTGGAAGAAATTTCCTTTCCTTGTTCCAAGAAAAAACTTGTCAGGGAGATATGAGCAATTTATACCTGTCCTCTGCTATAAATTTCATTTAGAGTCAAATATTCAGTCTGAAAATAGGTCTTGTTTACTTTATTCTTTTTAATAGAATTCTTAAATTAGACATTTAGCAGCTGATCTAACATGCAACAGAGTTGCAGTAGTATAATAGTCACTATAAATTTTCAACAGATCAAGGAAGAGATGAATCCCATTCATTTGTACATGGGGACTGGTTTATACACTCAATTTCACCACTGATTTAATAGCAGCAGAAAATTCACAAAAAGATCTAATAATATTTGGTTTAGCATTTAATACACCAGTAGCCACAGATATTGAGTTGTATTTTAGATGAAAACTTAAATTGCCAAACTGACTTAAAACATTCCTCAGTTTTCATTAGGAAAATGATATGATAGTTTTCCTCTCTCTTAATTTTAGACATTAGACTGAGCTAATGAGCAAGATTCCCTCTGTATTTGTTGAGTAACTCACACTATTTGTCTTCAACATGTATCCTGTGACTGGAAAAGTGTGGTAGAGCATCTGTCTTCCTCAGTTGGCTCTAGAGGGAGCCCAAATGACAAAATTGGACTACACACCCAATTTTTAGAGTTGACGTTCGGGCATAGAAAACCCAGCAGAGAGAACCTAATGACCTGATTTTGGACTCACTGAAAGTCATCCAGTTCAGGTCCAGCAACTCATTGCTGGTGCAGGTGAAGGAACAGTGAAGTGAAGACAATACCAAACCAGAATTACAACAGGTACATTGCTCTGCCTCTCAAAGAGTAAGTTTCACACTGATAATCTTCTCTAACTTACCTTAAGAGTCCCACTGGGACATAAACACCAGGTTCTTTTCCTGGGTTTTTCATGCCAGTCCAGGCTGAGTGAGTATTATGAACACTGAGCACTGCAACAAACATGTTGTAGTGTTACTCAGCTGCTTGGTTTTTTGAGCATTGAGCTAAAGTGTAGGAGTGCTTGTCTAATCAAGGGTGACCCTAAACCTTGATTCACAAGATAAGATGCTCTAGTCAGCTCACTCTCATGGATTTTATATTTTTATATTGAGCAGCTTCTGACCAGGGTTTCCCATAGCCTGGGAACTGGGACACTTCAATTCTAGTCAATGATCCAGTCAATTCTTACTATGAAATACATGGTGAAGGAGTAGTTTCAGCATAATACTAATGGAAATAATTAATGTCTGTGAATTCAGAGTGAAGTCTGGATTTCAGAAGTTAAACCCAGAGTGCAGCTTACTTAAAACAAACTTCTCTCCCTAGCTACCTGACTGACTAACACAGGAAGCCCTTGTCAGGTTGCATTTTGTAGATCTCAGTCAGGGATGTCTCAATCTTCCTGGAGCCTCCAGTAGGATCTCCATAAACATAATCCAGGAATGAAAACTCTGAATTACTTAAGTGACCAAAGACCTGACTATTATTGCAGAGCAAGTGACTTCTCCTGTGGGTCTAGTCTCAGTGAGCAATGCTACTCAGCTGTGTGTAGCCCACCGAGCCCCTGGGGCACACCACTTACTTCCCAGCTTTTTGGGCAAGCTCCCTCAGCTCTCTGACACACTTTGGAGGACATCTCACTCTATAAAGCAGGTTGGACAGGCCAGCATCAAGTCTGCCTTCTAGTTAAAACACCCCAAGACTCTTTCAGAGGAATTTGTGCTGAATGCCAGTTACATGCTTTCTGGCTGCTAAGACAAGCTACATGTGCCCTCAGCTTCAGGCTACAAAAGCATTGTTCTGGTTGGCTGCAGCACAGTGCCTCTTTATTTAATGCACTCTGAACTAACTAACCACACAAAAAACATGTACCATGGGTTGGGACAACAGAACATTGAAGAAATATAGGACAAATTACTATGTAATACCAATGCACCTCTGGAGGAGGTTGGTCCTGAGTGGCCAGGACACATCCACGTGTCCTCAAGCCCAGAGGTGAGTCCCTCTCCCTATTTTTATTTACTGATATAGATATCTCATAGAATAATAGAATCATTGAGGTTGAAAAAGACGTTTAAGATTATCAAGTCCAAAGGTCAGCCTAGCACCACCACCATGTTCACCATTAAACCATGTCCTCAAGTGCCCTATCCATATGTTTTTTGAACACTTGCAGGGGTGGTGACTTCACCAGGTGACTTCCCTAGGTACTCTGTTCCAATGCATTAAAGAGAAGAGACTCACACTCACCTCACTACCACTGCCTTACAAGTAGTTGTGCAGCAGTAAGGTCTCCTCTAAGCCTCTTTTTCTCCAGACTAAAAAAAAATCATTTTCCTCAGCTGCTCTTCATCAGTCTTGTGCTCCAGACCTTCACCAGCTCCACTGGCCTCATCAGAGCCAGACTCAGCACCTCAGTTTCTTTCTTGTACTAAGGGGCCCAGAACTGAATACAGAATTCAAAGTGTGGCCTCACCAGTGACAAGTACAAGGGCACAATCACTTCCCTGGACCTGCTGGCCACACTGCTGCTGATACAGGCCAGGATGCCATTGGCCTTCTTGACCACCTGTGTTTTCAATATGTGGTACATACAGACCATAATGGTTTTGAGTTGTGCATCTTTATCTGAAAACTAGGAATGGTTATACTCCCTTATACCCTACCTAGATGTTTTAAAGTACCAAGACATTTCATTAGTAACCCTTTACAAGGATTAAGCACAAGGTGTACATTGTTGTGAAAGGCAGACTCTAGCTTGGTTCAGCAGCTCTTGGAGGAAGTGGCACAAGCCTTGATGCCTACTCAAAAGTTGTTACTTATACCTGAATTTCACAGCTCTGGTAGAACCTGAACCAAGAGCTTGACTTCAGTAGCCAGTTAGAACAATGTTTAATAATGGCTTTCTTTCCTGTTTTTTCCTGTTCCTCTTGTGCTTCCTTAGAAAATAAGTCAGACTTGAATCTCTGCTTACAGAAACTGCTGTTTACCAACTGTTGTAAAGTGTTACCTCTTCTATTTAATTCCAATTTACTAATGAAAAATATCCTTTCTGTCAGGAAAAAGCAATTTTCCTCTATCTGTGTCTTGAAACATAAGAAAACAAAACAGATGCTTGTTGCATTTAATAAAGAACATGCATATGCATTGAAAAAACTTCTAGCTTATTTTTGTGATGCCAATATTTAATTATGTTCATTTTGCATTTTTAATTAGAAGGCAGAACAGATGGTGAAGGCACAAAGTAAAGGAAAGTGTCCATTCATATAACCTGCTACGTGATGCCAGCAAATTCCTGTGCTTAGAGCCTGATCCAAGCTCTACTGAATCCAGCACGAGCTTATCTGTCAAATATCGGGGGTCTAGAGGAGACCAAGAGCAGGGCTTTCCTGAAATCAGTTTTCGTGATGTGTACTTGATTGGATTGTTGGATTGTTATTTCTGATTTTAAGGGAAATTTTGGTTGAAGTTCCCACCTTATTTCTTGCTTGCCATCCTATAAATAAGAATTAACTACTTGTATAGAATTAATTTCAATTCCAAATCTTAGCTGGGAAAAATGTCTCACTGTACATTGTACCCTAACAATAACAATTCATGCAGTTAATGGTATAAGTTGCAGAGAGAGACAGATAAAAGTTATTTAGATAATTTTCAATGACAATGAAAAGCGGAAGCTGAAACAGATCAAAATTTGAGTCCTGCGTTTAATTTAAAAACACTTAAAATGAATCACTGCACTTACTTATTTCACAAATGAAATATTTGCTTCTTTCTCTTTTTAAAAATATGCCAATGTTAATGAAAGAATTTTAAATACATTGAATAGACACAAATATATACTAGAAAATAAAATGGAATTTTCAGTCAAATGAAATATTTACATTGACCTAAATTGAAATTCTGTGTGCATGTGTTATGGGTGTGTTTGACTGTAACTTTTTTTAAGTGTGTGTGATTCATCATTTGTCTGACATCAGTCACAATGATATTTCTACTGATCTCCAGGCAGGAAATGGATGTTCTTAATCAATATGTCATGAACTTTAGCTATATAAATGGCACTGCTGAGACTGACAGTAGAATATTAAAGCATGTCAACAAATTTAAGAGTGTTCAGAAGAAACTATTATTGAAGGACTTCAAAACAGGCTTACAGTAAACTCGATCTGTTTAGCTCATGAAAAAGATTAACAGGTAACTTGATTGTGATGTGTAAGTTATTAATAAGAACCATCAAAGAGAAATTAAAGCCTTTGAGACAAATTCATATTATTAGTAAGAAACATTTCTAACAAACAGTGTCATTAAGTATTGGAAAAACCTACCAAGAGCAGTGCATTGTCTTCTGCCTCTTAAAGTCTCCCAATCAAAAATGAACAGAGAATATAATTTAGTCCAATCATTTCCAGTCATCTTTGATTCATAGTAGTAGTAGAAGAAAGAATCAGTCCTAATATAGTGAATTTAAGTCTATTGAAAATATGCTTCCTTTTCTCGATAATCTTTTGCAGATCCTCTTAAAAGGGGTCTGCCACTTTGAGTCAAGCACGAATTATTAGTCTCAATTCTGGGGTAACTGACTCTACAGATGTTCTGAGTAGGTGGTCTCCTGGTGCTCTCTGACCTTTAAAGTCCATGAATCAGGAATTTTTCATATATATGTATTTATTTATAAAATATCATTACATATAGGTACGACTGCATTGATTAATTACATATGCTTTTCAATAATAGGAAAGAGCTACCAGCACAGTACAAACAGCAAATTGCTAACATTTTCAGGAAAAAAATTCAATGAGCTTCAGACATAAAATTAGTCACTGAAGAGATCCGTGCATAATTTGGCAATAACTAATAAGCCCAAGAATTTTGCAGTCTATTTGAGAACAATTTGCAAAGAGAAAACAAAGCAAAATTCTTCAGATAAATTATTCATTTGAATTAGTCATTTAGCTCTAGTAAGGAGTTGTAGACTTTTTGAAAATATGTGGCAAGGGGATACAATTTTAAAGAGGTTGAAGCAAAAATACTCTGCTCTTCTAGAGTTTGTTTCATCACATGTTCTCAAGGCACTTAATCATTAATTATGCTGAATATTAATTATAACCATTTTACATTTGAATAAACTGAGGCACACACAGTGCCTTGCCTATGCTCACACAGCAAGTGGGGATAAAAGTTGGGGAAAAAAATCTGTCATCTTACTAACAATTAAATGTGCTCCCTATCACTATTCTCTTAAACTTTGCTACCCCATTACATTGTTAAACTTTATTTCTGAGGGAAACAAGTGTTATGTGACCACAGTGGTTTTTTTATTGTCTTATTGATGAGGGCAGAATAATTTCAGAAGACAGTCTCAGGATTATTGAGAAAGGGATTTACCTGACCAGCTATTTAAATATTTTGTGCAGGTGTCTAGATCTGAATCTGTCACTATAAACTCTCTTTAAGGTCAGTGGCAAGGAATAAGCACATACAGGGTGTGAATCACCTCAGGCTAGGGTTGGTGCCTACATTTGTCAGATATGCCCCAGAGTGCCCCAGGGTTGTCATTTCAGGTGTAAGCAGAACCACAGAGTCCTACATGTTGGGAAGGGCCCCTGTGGATCTTCTGGTCCTGCTGAGACACCCTAGATAACTAACTTAGATAAGGTTGCTCAGGGCAGTTGGTTTCTGAATAGATACAAGGATGTTTTTGAGGTTATGGCTAAACCTAGATGTAGTCATCCCCACTGTGATTTGTAACACTCCTTGAAAGGAAGCCTGACAGAATAGAGATCCAAGACCCATGTAAGTCTAAACAATATATTGAGCACAAAGATAGGGTTCAGTCAGCTGCACAGGTGCTATGGAGTGCAGAAAGGGGCAGGTTTCCCTTTCTTTCTTCATACCTGACAATCTGTGCAGATTTCTCTGATGCTCTTAAGGCGACTCAAGTGGCCCAGGGTGACTATTCCTTATGCAAGAACATGCTGTCTGGATTGTACCAGCTCAGTATTCACACACCTGGCCACTGAAGTCACTCATGGCCATGTATAGATGTGATCTAGGTGGTTACTCTCCCCCTAATGCAGAGCCCAAAAAGATGTTTCACTCTGCCTAAGATGGACCCGCATCTTCGAGGAGCTGAATAACTTCTCAGATTTATTATTTTGTATTAAGTCTAATTCGAGTCCTGGAATCTGGAACTAAATCCCAGCGATCTTGAGCTCCCAGACTTACCATATTGCCAGAATACACTATTGTATTTTCATGAGATAGATAATCCATGACATTTAGAAAGCATGTTGTGAAGTAGAAGAGTAAATGCTGGTGTTATGTGTTTACAACTGATTAAGGTGACAAATAGGCTAAATATTGTGATCTGATACAGGTAACTGCAACAAAAAATGGGGGACTTGGGCCTCACATCATCTGCTAAAATTGAATGCAGGCAGAGCTCCAAAACTACTATCACTGTTACTGCAAAACTAGCAAAGAATCCTGATTTAGAAGTAAAATATACAGTCCTGTTATTTATAAATCAGAAGCAAGGGTAAAGAATACGTCTTTGTAAACATTTGTTAACATTGTGATTTTGAAAAGATGAAGATACAAACCCTGATCCCATTTTCTCCTAGCTTCAGATTTGATCCATCAGTGTTACCATTTATCTTCTCATTTCAGGTGTTTTTGGTTTTAAGGGCAAAGTTATACCTTGGTCATAATTTGGAAACCATACTGCCTACATGAGGAAATCTTTCTAGAAAGGAGTTTACAAATGATTTAAGAGTCTGTTTAGTTTGAATCAGTTTATAGAGGTGTCACCATGATTCAGCACATCATGAACCCTTCATTGTCTCAAAGAGTGTGAGAGATCAAGAGATGCCCTTCAGCCTTTCTCCAAATAGTGGTTTTGAGCCTTTCTTTGATTAAGGAGTTCCTTATCTAGTTCCTCAAGGTTCAGGGGCATGTTTTTTCCTCAGTGTGTTGACCAAATAAGATTTGATTTTAGTGTAAAGTAGTGCCTCAGGTACTTCCTATGACACAGGTTTCATTGCAAACATGTTTTTATTCCAAACGGCAAAAAGTACCTAATGAACACTCCCAAGTCTTCCATATCACTACTTCAAATTCTTCTGTCTGTATGCAACAATAGATTTATTTCTGATTTGTGAATTTACTTGTAGCTATTGTAATTTCAAATTCCTGCTTCTTGGCTTCAAGTTTATAGAATACAGTTAACCAGACAATGCTTTACTTATTACAATCAAGCGAATAAGAATCTGTCTATTTGCTAAATTTTTTAAATATTTGACATACATATGACCATACAGTTCCTATTCCTTATTTCTGCTTCCAAGTCTTCTCTTACTTTGGATGCCTTCCTTGCATAATTGTTGATGTTTTTGTATTATGGATATTCACATTTAGGGCACTCTGGAAACCATACAGGAACAGTTGCCATTTGGCGTTAGTTTAAAAAAAATCTGAAATGTTCTGCTGAAGTATGGCCCAGAAACCTCCCCCTGGAAACATAAGTACTAAAGAATGGTAGTTGTATGAAAGATGCTCCAGCACTATATGTATGAGAGGAAGTAACACAGAAGTATTTAATATAAAAAAATTAAATAAAAGTTCCTGTATATTTTATTTTCTGTATTTCTTTCATATGTGCTGCAAAATCGACTTTGATCTGTACAGTATATTTTCAAGTCATATGGTACTGTAAAATACCATCACTTATGAAAAAAAAGCACACATATAATATAAATATATAAGTAGCACAAGTATATCAATTTTTTCCTGTTTGGTAATAGATTGCTATAAGGTTCCAGTCATGAAGTTAAGCATCCTGGAGTAGTTATGGCCTAATTCTACCCCAAAGTAAGTGTATGAGCTATGTGAATATTAAGAAGCAGAGATAGCTGCAGAAGCTGCTGGATGGATCAATGACAAGTTCTATCAGCTCTGGTTTTTTTAAGTGCAATGCTTTGAAGAAGAAGAGAAAAAAGACTTGGTTTTGGTATAAGGAAATTATTCTCATGAGAAATTTGATCCAGCACTTGTAATGTCTTTTCTCTGTTATTAAGTCATATCAATAATATTGTCTGATAATATTTTCCTAAAAGTAAATACAGTGAGGTGCTATCAGTGTTATGTGAGCATTTGTGCAATCCAGCAGCAACCCAATAAAAGAAGAAGATGCTTAACAGCTCATTTAACCCTCTTAATAACATTTAAATGATGGTATATGTCTTATGAGAAGGTAAAACAATTGTTAAAAATTACTTGAGGAAAATATGTCTACATTTTTTGGGTTTTGTTAAATCAATCAGTTATAAAACCTTCTAACATCCTCAGGCTTGCTCCTGTTATTTAAAGAAAAATCAATGGGAAATGTAAGGAGCATTAGTGCTTTTGAAACAGCATTGTATCATCTGGAGGTTGTTTCTAGCCTCACAAATTCACTAACACATTTTTCATGATAATTTCATCTCAGATATTTTGCCAGCAGTTATTCAAGAGAAATGTAATATGCACTACAGCAGAGTAAGCAAGGACCACTGGGGGATGGTCCGATATGAACAGAAGCTTCCATGCCAGACACCTAAGTCTCTCTCTCACTGCAACCCTCAGTAATTTCTTCCTGCAGAAATATTTATATATTCTGAGCAATTACATAAAGCAGTCCTTGATGGAAAACAAGTAAACAAAAGAGAAACACGTGTTAGTGTGGACATATAAATAATTTACAGCAAGACAAGTTAACATATGGACCTGTAATT
>WBNO01004565.1:61901-114361 GCA_013400575.1 Peucedramus taeniatus | reverse complement strand
GCAAGCATATGCTGTAAGTTTTTCAAGGTTCTTTTTTTAACCCATAAAAATATCTTTGTAGTTCTTCCCTTAACTTGTCAGAAAATTTCAACACCGTTTTTGAAATTCACCTTGTAATCACAAGTGCCTCTATGGTTTAAAACGAAACCATTTTTCCCCATCATCTCATTTGTCAATAATTTTTCCAGATAATAAACCTGCTATATTCAACCCATTTCCTCTGCAAAGTCCATCTTTGAGCTGAATTGTGCTGTCCTTTTGGATCCCACAGTGTTTTGAAACAGCATTCCTAAACACTCAGGACTCAGGACTCAGCTCTCAGGACTGTGCTAACAGCACTAGACAATATAGTAGGAAAAAAACTAGACAATATAGTGGAAAAAAAACTTTAAAATCCCAGCTTAGTCCATGAAGTTCATTGGCTCACAAGTCTCAGTAGCAGTCTAAAGTTTCAAGTAATCTCAGATATCTATTTGTTCTTTTATCTTTCCTAAACAATGTAGTAATAAACATATCAAAACTCATAATCTATTGTAAGAAGTAGATCTAGGGAGATTCTGAAAACACCAGGGTTCTTTTCCAAAATTAAAATCCACTTAGGAGATGACTTAGACCTATTTCCTCAGTTTTAAAGATGAGTTCCTTCATTGCATTTCTCCTGTATCACAAAAATTTGCAAGTTTAGGTTTCATTATTTGATTCAGAGAGCAACCAATCATTTTTTAATTTCAGGATAGATTCCACAGATGAGGCAATAGATTTCCCTAATGTGATATTTTCTATTGTTAGTTGGAACAGTAGATAAGCAACTTGGATACAGCACAAGAGGCTTGCTTTGATTTATTGTCTACAGAAGTGGGCCAATATTTTTTTAGGAAATGGAAGCCAATTTTGGAAGAAAAAAAAGGCTCAAAAGAAAATAAAATCCCTTGGTATTAATTTGGTGAGTCAATTCATGATCTGGTAAGACAGCATTCACTGCAGCTGATAATATATTCCAAGGACGGACAAGCACACCAGGCCTGATCCAGGGCCAAGGGAAAGATACAGATGGTCCTTCAATAAAAGGGATGGAATTAAATCTGACTGGTATTTTAAAGCTAAGATAGAAAACTGGAGATGAAAAAGATAAATGCAAAATTCATTATTATCCTGTGAAAGAACACTTATTGTTTCTGTTCAACCTTCAGTCCCATGGCTTACTCTTCCTGACCTTTTTGAAGACAGAGGTAGGCACTCGTTTTTCTCCAGTCCTCAGGCGCTTCTCCAATTTTTCATGAACATTCTTCACAATGACATCTGCCAGATCCCTTTGCACTCATCAGTTCATCCCACCAGGGTCTGAGGACTCAAATGTGTCCAACTTGCTTATGTATTCTCTAACCTGGTACTCTTCCATCAAGGGTAAGTCTACACTGCTTCAGGCTTTCCCTCTGTGCCTGGGTTTTCTAAAGGTTAGTCTTGCTTGAGACAGAGATTGATGTGAAGAAAGTATTTAATACCTGTTTCGAAGGTCCTCTGACACATTCAGCAATGGACCCACATTTTCCACATCTTTCTCTTTGACAGTTAGGTATCTACAGAAGTCTTTCCTGTCATCTTTTACAACCATTAAAAATGTAATTTCAGGTGGCCTTCCTAACTACATCTTGTGCTTGGACAGCACCTCTGTATTCTCATGCTGTCTGTACCTTCTTTCATCCCCTGTATGCTTCATTTTTATTTTTAAGTTTGGCCAGGAGTTCCTTGTTCATCTACACAGACTGTCTGGTAATTTTGCCTGCCTTTCCCATGAAGCCTGTATCCCCTCCATCTAGGCAAATGTTCAGAGCATCAGCACTGAAAACAGTCATAGACACTGCCGTAGTTTAGGAAGAGGTCATCAAAGATTCTAACAGCTTATGGGAATAAATTCTATGACATAGAGTTGTTAACACAGCAATTGCAGTCAAGCCCCACACAACATATGTGTATTTTGCAGAAAAGAGCAAATGAATTACCCTGGTTTATCTGACTTTTATGGTAAAGATAATTACAAAAGTTAGCAAACTCACCATACATAGTTTCTCTCAGCTTTCTCTTTCAACATTTAATTTCTTTTTTATTTTCCATGGCCAGGTGGATTTTCAGGTCCTGTGAGGTATGAATGAGAGTAACAGAGTGGTAGAAGGTAGGAGACCTTGTCATACATGCAGTGTATGGAAATTATACAAATATATCATTATTCTTGTGCAGAGAAGACATCATTTAAAGTTCATACATTTACTACTAAAAATTAGATAGTAATTAGATAGTATTATTCTATAAGTATAAAAGCTGCCAATTGTTAGTGGTTTTTTTAACTCTGAAATTTTGATTCTTTCTTCTCTTAGTTTAAAAGGTCTTAGAGGAAGAACATTTAAACATACACAAATTCATACACTCATCTAAAATTATAGCACAAAAATACAATCTAGGAAGACAGAATTCCCTTGTATTTCAGAGAAAAAGATTAAGGATTTATCTGATGATGAGGTAATATTTATTGTCAATTACTTGTATAATATATATCTTTTTCATAAGTCTCTTAAGTGTTTTTACGGAATTCAGCTGACTGGATGTCAGAATATATAGCCCAGATGTCTACATCTTTGTTAATCAATGTGGGTCTATTTATAGCTAATGTAAAGAAAAAGGCATTTCTAGAAAGCAATTTGTCTTGTCCCAAAGTTGATATCTGTATTTAGTGAAAACTGTCACCCCTGGAAACTGTGTTTCTCTCATTAGTGTAGAGGGAGTTCAGGATTATTAGGTCATACATAGACACCCACAATCAGATGTAGACATTTAAAGTCAGGGTAGTGAAGATTTCCTTTTTCACCCTCTGTGTAAATGAGCTAAATGTCAGGTGTTATCGTGCAGCACTGCTCAGTCCTGGCTGTTCCAAATCCCATGTTATACCTGGATATTAAATGGTGTGCAAATTTAAAACAGGGACTCCTAAATTACAAAAGTTCTTGTTTTCAACAAAACTATGCCATCTTTTATTGCTTTTTTGTCTTTTTGCCTCATACTGGACTGGAGCATTGTCAGGTCAGAATGCTAGCACTGGAAGGATTATGGGATGGTGGTTCAGGAATACACACGGGTGTTTCATAATCAGAGCTCCTGAGGTTTAAAACCTTCCTAATAGCCAAAGCTTAGAGAAAACTTCTGTTTACATCCAATTTGTGAAACGGTATCCTTGTTTATCTTATTTTTATAAGTTTTTAAATTTTCATTATTTCATCACTCTTTATAACTAAGAACACAATATTTGGAATAATTCAAAGACAACATACCCTCAAAGGGTGTATCACTCCATTCATGGTTTCTAGTTAAGTTCTTGTTCCTTAAGATTTGATTTAAGTTGTGGGAGATGGAAATATTTCTGATCTCATGAGTCCATATACACACACCTGCTACATCTCAGCTGAACCTTGCATATACCTTATGAGAATTATCGTTTTCTTTTTCATCTTAAGTACTCTTTCCCCATCTTTGGTTTGTTTGCTGGAAAGGTGTAAAATCTTGTGTGTAAGTTAGATGGGAGCCCTGATGCAGTTCACTCCAGTACCCAGCAGAGACATCTGAAAGATTTCATTTTCTAGATATTTCACAACATACATCTTCTAGACCCCATTTCCTGATTAAAAGCTTAAGCAGGTGGTGGTGGGAAGAGTCACCTCAATGACATCCAAGAATAGAACTGTTTTCTTTATTTTGAGAAATGATACACAAAGCAAGTCCAGCTCAGAGTAGAGGGCAAGGAGCAAAGCAGTATGCATCACTGAGTTATCACTGTGGGGAGAGCGGGTTAAGCAGAGCTCAGTTTCTCAAATTACATTTAGACAGGTGTAACACCTAGGGCTTCTCAGGAGGACTTGTCAGGAAAGAAAAGAAAATACTGGCATGATTCTCAATTGTTTCTCATTTGTAAGTGGTCACTCTAATTCAGTGTGACAAGAGAATGTCTGCAAGTAGGTGTGACTGAGTCCTGTCTGACTGAAAGGGGATATATTTGCACAACTGCAGAAGAATGAATACCATTACCAAGAGACTGCAGAATGTGTATAAATTAGGACACTGAGCTATGGGAAAAGGTACAGGTCCAGTGCTGAATGGCTCCAGATCTTGTGTATGTTTCAGTTTGAATCCATGTTTAAAAATAACAGGAGAGTTATGGAAGCATATATTACTCCATCTCCCAGAAAAGCCCTAAGGAACTGTATGTTTACAAGATTCTGTTAGTTATACAGTGACTTTGCCCCACTAAATAGTACAAGATTTTTGGGGTTTTTTTATTAAATGTGATAGTCATATAGAAATATGAACATTTCATGGAACTGATTAATCAGCTCAGCTAGCAGAGATCTATTTGTGGCTTTACAGCATCAAAACATTCCTATTTTTCCATTAATTAAAGTGTAGACATTTACAGTGTATCCACATGTAAGTGGCACCAAGCTTCTGAAGCTGTTATATGTCCTAGAATATTTGAGCATTTTGTCTGGTAAGGAATATTGACAAGTGCCAATGGGTGCAGTAAAAGAAATTGACAGTATAAAGCCAGCCTTTCTTCTTCACTGTCTGTGGGGATTAGAGAAACAAGGCACTGAACACAAGAGAAGATTTTTCCTTTCCTGATGTAATAACTCTATGTAAATGATGTTTCAGGTAGCCTAGTGAAATTGGCATCTGAAATGGAAAGGAGGTAATTTAAAACCTAGATGTGAATAAATTCACAGCATCTGATACAGAATGCTGTGACTAAGTGTTTAACTTTCAAATAACCTGTAATTTTAATGTAAAGGTTTTAAATTAAATGAATACATTTTTAGGGCATGGTGTGGAATTCAGGATTTCCAACTCCCGCCCCAAAAAACAGCCATTAGAATCCAAGCTTCCAATTAATTTTGAGCTGCATGCAGTACAGCACTGGTTTAACAATTCTGAACAGAAAGGTTTGAAACTAGATAACAATCTGTGGGCTGTAAACAGAGTAGGCTTAACTCTTGCTGATTTTAATGTGGTCTGATCAAGCAGACTGTAAATAAAAGACTCTGCTCTAGTTTGCCCACTAATTTGAATTGCGCTCATTTGACTTGTTTCCAATACCAGCATTATTACCTAAACATTTATAGGATCATAAATGAAGAATGAAAAATATCCTGAAAGATGTATTATGGGATTTTCTTCTTAAACTAAGTATGCATAAAAAGAATATTTCTGGAGATTAAATGGAGACTTTTGTAGAAAAAAAATAGGCTGCTCTCTAGCAACATTCCCTTATTGTTTATGAAATTTCCCACTAATTGCCTATTCAAGTAACCTTTCCCTGACCCTTTTACTTTTTTACTCTTTTTTTCCCCACATGTGTAGGGTTACTGGTCAGATGGATTGTGTTTAATGGAAGCTGAGGGACATGCAAAGTTTGGATGGAAGAAAACTGAAAATTAAAAAAATAACAACAATCTACTCTAAAAATATTTCAGAACCCAGGAGTAAGCTGATAGAGTCACCTGACAGGGGAAAGTTTTTACAGGATGCCATCATTGCCTCAATTTATTCATATTTACTGCTAGCCATAGTTACTGCACTGTTATCATAAGCTCCTCAGCCACAGAGCAGATATTTCTTTGGTCAGCACTTCTTCCTCCACATGGGACAAAAATTGCTTTTGCAGGGTGAGATACCACAGAACAATAAGACATTTTGGGAAGCCAAGACATCACTGACTGTGTCCTTTTTACTGGCATGTAACTTTACTGCTGCATTGCCAAACCTGTTCACCATTTCACTATGAAATGAATGTCAAGACAAAAGTGTGAAGACAGGCATCCCATTGTAAGGAGCTCCTCAATTTCTGAAACAAGGCTAAATCTGAGGTACTTCCTCACCACGCTTCATGGCTCTTGTTCCAGAATTGCCCCAGTTGCTGCCTTCCTTGGTCACTTCATCATCATGAAAACACTACCTAGCAAAAAAGGATATCCATGAATGTTTTCTTGCTGGAGGAGCAGCTCCATCTGGTTTCCTGAGGTCTTGGGAGTGAGAAAATGCAAGACAAAATGCTGGCTGCAAGGAGAAAACCAGTTTGGTGAGGGAATGGGTCAATCACAAGTCCTGGCTTGAGGCTTTGTCCAGATGTAGTGCTGGAGGCAGCTTCCCATGGTTACAAATTGGTGAGATGGAGAGGTAGCAGTCTTTTGAGGCTTGCACAGCAAGATGGATGAGGAGACTGCTGTGAGGTTGTGGTCTGAGGGTGGGGATCTAGCAAGAAGGCTACAAATCAGGAACACATATATCTGGAAATTATCTTATTTCCCTATGAAACACAGATGGAAGAATAAAAGGAAATAACATACAGTTAGAGAATATAAAATTAACAATAAATAGGCAACTGCCTGCTCAGTTCTACTCTTCTCTACAAAACAGATACTTAAACAAAGCCAGACAGATACTCAGGTTTCTCACTGAGCACAAAATGTTTGGCATTTTGACACCTGTTTTGATCTATACAGGCACAGCAGGTTATGAAATAACATATGAATAACACAGACAATACAAAAATGAAAAACAAATCATTGCATAAATTTAATTGTGATTTACTCATATGGCATATCAGCATTTTCTGAAACAAAGCCAACTTTTGATATATTTTCCTTTCATATAAAAGCAAAGGTTTGTCCATGATCACTGGAATTAATGCGGCCTCCTATCCTGTGGTTTTATAATCTTTGAGTCATCAACTATCTCATAATAACAATAATTTCCGTTCCCTTCTGTGTGTTCCCTGGTTAACACTCAACTCCTGGCTCATCTGGAGATAAACCTGTGATATTCAGCTGAGCAGACCTTTTGTAACTGTGAAGTCATACCTGGCAGTGGAGATGTTGCTTTCAGTCTCCTCTGACACTGGTATGCCTAAAAAAATTACAGAATGTATTTACCTTTGACTCATCTACTCCCTTTTGTGGGGTTTGTTTTGATTTTGTTTCTTTTTTGGTTAAATTGGGTTTTGTTCACCTATTCTAGTAAAAATTGTCCAGTGTGCTGGGAAATTACTTAAGACTGACAAGTGAGATGAGTTTACTGCATAGTGCCCTAAATGTATAGCTTTTGAGATTAAAAAAATCAGTTTGGGCATGTTTGGGTTTTGGTTTTTTTGGGTTTTCTTTGATTAAAAATGTATTTCTGTTGAAGTTTCTCTTATTAGTACCTGATACTGAAAGTCTCCACAGCACATGCGGGTATAGTCTATTAAACATGTATTAACAGTTCTTTAGAAAATTATATGTATTAAACAATATTAAACAGTTCTTTAGAAAAATATAATTCATCATCATCTCTTTCATAACGTGAACCCAAAAAAAGAAACCCTGCAAAAGCCTTTCATCAAAAACATCCTTAAAAGGTAAATATTTATTCATGTTTTAAGGGGAAAATAAATGGTGAAAAAATGAGCAAACAAGCAAATATACAGTCTAAATTAATTGCCTAAATTAATTAATTTGGCCAACACAACTACAGATAATTAATTTGGCCAACATGAGTACAGTCTCAGATGAGCTTTTGGCCAAAAATTTCATGCTTGAGTTTTTTTAAGCTTGCCAAGTATGCAACTGGATCCCTCCTTTAGAGGGGCAGGGCATTGGCTTTCTCTTCAAACTGAGACAGCAGGTCTGCTTGCAAGGCTGCCCCAAACACTCAGGGCACTGCTTCCCATCAGGGCCAGGGTGGGTCAGATGTGTCCCTTTGCCTTGTGACTGTGACCACTTCCTGCTGTATCCTGAGCTCCCTTCAGAGACCTCATGTGCAACCCTAACCCAGCCTGACACTGACTTCATTTACCTTGTGAGCACTGATGAAGGATCATACAATTGTCCTATATGGCATCATTTCATCTTAAAGGAATTTACATAAATTTCAATGGAAGAAAGAATGCTTGCTGTCTATCCAGTAAATGAGAAGTGAGGAATCATATGTAGGAAATATTTGATTGAAAGTCTAACAGTTTTGTACAGTGTTTGTAGAATGTCTCAAAGCTGGGAGTTTCCACCTCACCTTGTTCTGACACTTCATTGTTTAATTTTTATGTGCTTTAGAATGAAACTAAATCCCAAGAAATGGTACTCATAAAAATGTAATAATTTCTTTCCAGAGTATTATATTGCCTTCTGTTATGCTCCACTTACATTATTCACTGCATTGTTTAGCACACTATATAGTGACATCTCAAAAGGCAGCAGCAAAATAAGTAACACAGCCTACTAAACTTAAGAGCGTTTTCAAAAATGTTTATGAACCACTAGTTGGTCATGTTTAAAACATTTTTTCTCAAGAAAGCAGCATTAGCAAATCAGTTTTGCTAGTATCATTAGGCATTTTGCAAATGTTTGCTGAATACATTGAATATTTATATTAGTTTCTATAGAAAGTTGACTGCAATAATTTTTAAAATACTTTTTCAAACCAGATTAATAGTATAGTATGACATGGTCGTGTATTCATATTTTTTATCTGTCTTGAGTGCACATAGCACTCATTTATTAATTGGGATAAAAGTGATCCATGATTTTTAAGAAAAAATCTCAAATATAAAAAAATATTAATAGTATTGGGATTACATGTGATATAAACCCAGCCAATAAATTAGAAAATTCAGTAGAGACAAGTCATAAAAGATTTGTTTACTTTGTGTTCTTGGGCTACTATTCCTAAATCAGCACTATTAGAAGATGAAATAAGGAAGGTAATTAACTTCTGATGTTATTACCTGATATAATTTATGATATTTCCCAGGTTTCAGAGAAAATATTAAATTTTCAGACATCAAGTAATGAGTATCCTAAACTTCTACTGCAGGATTTTACTCGTTATTAGACTAAGACTTTAATTGTGAATACATCCATACCATTTATGTGTATGAAGCTCTGCAGGATACCTCTGTTTTTCTGCTGGCAGAAATAAAAACATTTTTTTTGACCCACATTCTTTGCAGTTTATAGAGTACTCCTCTATTTCATTATCATGGAAACACTGAAGTCTACAACCAAAACAGGAAATTTCACACACCTCTCTCTCCAGAGTGCAGCAACCATAATGGTTTCGTTATCCTCAGATGCTACGTGCAGTCTTTCAGGAGGGGATTTGGTTTGTTGCTTGGCATGTTCCAGTTGACTGTAATTGCTCAATACCTACACATATTTCTTAAGCTTTCAGGCTTACTTTCATAGTAGATCTCCATTTGTCTACCACAGCAGGAAGTTAAACCAGGTTCCTTGTAATTGGTTTATTTCCTTAGGGCTAAATTATGGTTTCTACATTTTGAAGCACAGGGGGATGACTACCAGACTTGACTTTTAGCTGTGAAGAAGGAGGTGTTATGACTGGAACATGTTACTGTAGGAAATGAACTTCAAAGCACAAAGGAGGAGAAGTGCCAAGCGCCCTTTTGACAGACACCTCAACCACCACATAAATAGACCTCCCACTTAACTAAACTCAGGATAATGATGAATTATATCACAGGAAAACTGTGCCCTCTTTCCTTTAGCAGTGCAACTGCAGCATCTTTGCTTTCCCAAATACTATACATATATATATTTACATACTTACAGGCTTTATCTCTATTTCTCAATGGCAGAATATCACTGGCAATATAACTCAGCTGGAGCACACGTATCTACATAAATTGACACACAGCTTTTTTGAAAAATTACTTTTGGGTTTGCTGGTTTTCATTAGAAAAAAACTGTCAGTGTAGTAAGATGGGAGAAATCGTCATTTATTTATCCTCTCCGAGGAGATCTGCACAAAATCAGCAAAACTGAACAAAACTTCTATTGGTATTTCTGCCTTGTGTATGTATACTACTGCTTTCTCTACTAAGTCTTTAATTTCCTTGCCTGTACTTTGTTTAAGAGTTTAATTTATGCTTTCACTCAATAGCATTTCTGTGGTCTGCTAGGAGGTGGTGTTTGGGATGGTTTAGACCTTTTTTTTTATGATTTTGAGAAATTGTTTCACAGCAAACTAAAATTTTTTACTTTCCTGGTGTTTTTAAAAATTCTTATGGGAAAATGCAGCTCTTTTTTTTTTGTAATGTAAGTTATTTTAATGCATCACTTTTTCTTAGTTTTAATTTTCATTTCTGAGAATCTGAAGGAGTAAAATTACATTTTCAAAAGGCAATTAAAAACTGTGTGACAGTGAGACAAAACCTACTTTGGCACAACATCCCCATTTAAAATGCCTAGAAATATAGCATAATTTTAGCAAATAAGGTATTTGGTAAGTACAGGAAAGCAGATCTTCTATACTTAACCATTTATCCACAGGAATATACTATTTTTTCCTGGTTTTTGCTTTTTTTTTAAGATGGAAAAAGTATATGGTTTTATTCAGCTAGAGAGATTGTTGAGAAAAGATCTACTGATAAGGTTAAAACTATGCAATTCCTTACCTTCCTATGCACTTCCTAACTAGGACACAGTTATTTATAGGTAAAACAAGACTTTGGGTGAATAAAAATATTTCTTGATAAGGACAGAATTAACACATTATTGGTTTGGAACATCTTTATGCAGTTGTCACTACACTGATGCTATGGAATGAACCTTTTTTTTTTCCTTTTCTTGTATGTGGAAGTTTGCCTCACTTAAATATGAATTATCACAATAGTCATAATTACTTCTGTATGGAAATTAATAATAGATGAGCCTGAAACAGCATCCTCTAAATGAACATTTACATTTTGGGAGGTACATTTAGAACAGGTCTAGGCCTTTTTTACAAGATGAAGGAAGTGAATATCTCATCAAGCCCCTGTATGATACCCACAATAGAGTGGAAGCCTCCACCAAGTCAGGCATGAAAGGTGCTTGAACTTAGGTGGTTTATCACTTGACTGCTGTCCAAGATGTACCAGGCTTCAGGGTTTCCCAGGAAAAATCTCAAAGACTCTGCCAACACTTACACAAAGGTTATCTGCTGCCTGTGATCCTGATCATCCATATCTGGCTCTAGTCACATCCAGGAAAAAAACCCTTCATGAACTTCTAGGAGCTCAGTGTCTTCTTTCCAACTTGGCAGAAGGTCATGTCTCATTCAAACCCTTGAAAAAATTTTCCAGACTGTCTTTCTACCAAAGATTAACTAATGTATGTTTCCTTAAGAAGACTCTGCTTACAAACCTTTGAAAGCAGGGCCTGCTTTCCTCATTCTGCTGTGCTGGGTGATGCCACACCCATGGGGTTGGAATGCCCTGGTGTATCTGTGAAAGATTGATCTCTGGGTGGTGAACAGGCAGCTGCCAGGGTCAGAGGATCTGCACCCACACCTGAGACGCTGAGTCCCTCTGTAGCTGGGCAAGTAACCTCAGCAAATCCAGGTATTCAAATTCAGTAGACAGTCTTATAATGGGATGACAGAATGATGATGTGTGTAGTTACTATTTGAGGAAGTTCTACAGCTCTTGCAAATAATATAAAAGAAAGATCTTGAACACAGACATTCAGACAACAGTGATGGTTGTGACTCCAGTCTCATCTCATGCTTCTTTTTAACACCTGTTTTTCTTCATCCAGATCCAGAAGATTTAGAAAGATTTGTCTTTCCCCAGATTAGGTTGTACTTCTGGAAATGTTTTGGCAGGTTGTGCATATGCTGACTGAAATCTTATGGGCTTGCTTGAAAAACCAAAATTGTAACTTCTGCAAGCTCCTCTTATAATCACAGACCTGGGGGATACATGGAGAGAAATACATTTTTGTCCTCTGATATTTTGCACAGTAAGGACTTTGTTCTCATAAATGAATTCATGGCAGTTTTATAGCTCATAATGTACTATTTGTGTGTGTAAGGCTGCTCAAATTGCTGTTTGGGCAGTTACAGTTGCTAAAGCCTGTGAAAAATCATTTATTTAATGGTATGTTATTAGACCTGTTTATTCAAAAAGAAGGATAACATCAGAGCTGTTGTCCAAACAGATTGACTGCAGGTTTGCATTTAGGCATCATTATAAATATTGACAATGTTTTGTAAAGCCCCTTGGAATTTGTGTTTATGGTACACAGACCTACTTCTTTCAGGAAGGAAACAAAACTGAGAAACTACCATTAGGCTCAGATAAAAACTGATGTGCCTCTTTTATGCCCAGATATTTCAACTTTAATAAGAGTTCCTGCTGCACATACAATATAAATTAGAAAACAAGATTTTCATCCTTTTCCTCAATACTTGTCCATCATCTCTACTGATGAAGCATTACTGCCCCAAAACCTGAAAAATGTATTTCTTTTAAAAAATAAAACTTTTTTGAAAGAGGACATCAGGAGGATGAAGTAGTCTCAGTTTCCTAATGTTCAGAAGACACTCAAGATGTGTGCTTGGCTCTAACAGTGTTCCAGCTCCCTTACCAGGAAAACAGGAACATTAGAAGTAATTACAGAATCCCCGCAGCTCCCACTGACAGCAGAATCATGTTGTATCCCTACTTGGTAAGCAGAGACTGAGTGACTTGCAGAGCTCCCAGTCAAAAGAGACAAGACAAAGTGAAAACAGGTGAAAGATTTTTTGTTTGTCACAATTGTCATTTTTACTACCAAAAGGATAACACTACTTAGAATAGTCACATAATTAGTACAACTGCTGAAGAGAAAACATGCCAACAAGGCACTAGTAAAGGAAAATGAAGGGCCTAAGTTAAAAAGAATAATTTTACCATTTTACTCATTTACCACCTAAGTTTTATAAAAACAGACCTTTTGCTTAAAATATTTCAGAAAAAAATAAAGAATGAGCCTTTCTTTTCCCTTATGTGAATGAAAATATTCCAGTATTATTTTGAAATCTTCACTGGGGATATTTTTTTCCTGAGCTTCACCTATAATTTATTGAACTAAAAGATAATGTCTTACAGAGCTCCCACTCTTCTTTCAGAACTTACTAAGCTTCCATTACACTATGTTCTTTTGAGTTTGCTTGCTGTGGTTCATTCCCAATGAGATATATAGTTATTCAAATATGATGAAAAAAATAGAAAGTTCCTTTTATTTGAGGGTTTTTTGTAATCAAGTCACCACTGCCAAGGATAAAGTATTTCTCATTCTGTGGTAAGAATCTTGTGATAACAATCTTTACATAGCAGGCACACTATTTGTTGGGGAAGAAATTCCCCAGTCTTACACACACACAAAAAACTGCAGCCAACAGAAACCAGAAACACTCATCAATGGCCACACAGTATCACTCCTTAGTCACAGGGTTTTCTGCACTTTCCAACTTTCTGGAAGAGAAAACTGACAGGGAACCTGAGAGCTGCCCTCTATTCCACTTCCCAGCAGGCACAGTCATAAACTGAGAGCATTTCTGCATTACCTGAAAACATGGTCTCCTCTTCCCTACAGGTGTTTTTCAGATAATGGGAGGGCCCCCCTACCTTTTCTTCACCTGCCACTGCAGGTTTTCAGAAGGTCTCATCTTATTTGACCCCCCCTGAGCTTGTCTCACACTCCTGATGACATCCAGATCACATGGAGCTGCCCAAGGGTGCCAAATAGGTACCATCATTCAACCAAACCTTACCAATCAACTTGAGTAGCACCCCAGGTTTCTAGGTATCCATACTATCACCCTCATGTATGCCTGGAGCAATGGAAACAGGCAGTTCTGTGCTTTCTTCTCCCATGTTCCCAACGACATAGGTGCATGTCACATTTAGCTCAAAAGGGCAGAATTAGCAAACACACAGTAATCTGTCTTTATCCATGGAAGCATTCTTCATTGTTAAGCACATCAGAGAGCTGGTGAAGTAAGTTCTGTTCCTCAAAAAGTGTCTCTGAATTCTCAGGCTCTTGAATCTTTTATATTGTTCTACCTTTTTTTTTTTTTTTTTTTATTTTTTTTTTTTTTTTTTTATTACTATGGAGAACAAAACTTTTGAAAACTGGGCATTCTCTAAATACTTATGACACAAAAATACTGGTACATGCACTGCACCAGTTCCCTGCACTCAGACCATAAGGCCAGCACTCTCTGAGATACTTCAGATTATTTCATAGGCCCAGATTCACTGCAAGGAGTGTTTTCACTATGTCAGGTGCTATCTGGGTTTGCTGTACAGGCAACTTCATGGGCAGGTGTTCAAAGACTGGGCCTAACACAGGTCTCGTGTCTGGTGTCTTCTGAAAGGATTCACTGACCTCATACTGTAGAACTATATTGGGGGGTGATACAGATTTCTCTGAGACTTCTGGATGTGTGGCAGCCTTTCAAACCTATTGTAAATGTTCAACTACATCTGACTTGATAGCTATAGCAAAATCTCTGTCCTTCCTGGAGGAGGGGAGAACAGAAAAAAAAAAAGAAAATCCATTTAGACAAACCGCAGAAAATCATGAGGGGAAAAAAAAAAAATTGTTATGTATTAAGATGAAGTGAATGCATTTTCTTACCCTTTCTTGTCAATGTTATCAGTATATCCTTGTCCCTGCATCCAGCACAAGGAACACATGCTCGTTCACCTTCCATACTTCCTTTTTCTTTACCAATAACTCTCAATCCAATGTAATTTAATCAAAATGTCTTGAGTCTTTTTTAAAGACTGTTGTAGTGGTTTCTGCACAAAGAAAGCTTGCTTAAATTGTTGGGATAAAGGAGATTGCAGTGGGAGGCAGTGATAGGATGAGATGAGCCAGCTGGCAGATTTTAACTGAGGCAAACACCAGTTTCAATATAATCAGCCAGGAAACTCGAGCAGCCCTTGAAAACTCAGGACATTCCCAGAAATAGTAACATCTGGTCATCATAAAGATTACATTGGTAGATTCCAGTTATATTTGAGATAGGACCTCTGTAAGGCGAGCACTTACTGTAATTGTTTCATTTCTTTTTTTTTCTCCTGCAGTACTTCTTGAACAGCTTAAATAGGAAACCTGATCTTCACTGGGTACTTTGCCATTGTCTGCTTCACAGCAAATTTCCTCTGAAGGGCTAACTTGGGTTTATTTGCTGGAGTTTCATTTCCCTGTAAAACCTGCCCTGCAACATGGAGAGGAAATTAAGGTACTGGTCCTTCCACTTTTCCTCTTCATCACTTTTCCTTGTGGTAAGAAACACTGATTAAAAAGAAAAAGTTTATTTAGCCAAAGTGAAAATCAATAGCATCAGTCAGGTATCTGTTAAAAATAAATAAACTATACCTCTTTTTGCCTTCTATCAGCTACTTTTCTTTTCAGGACCTGCAAACAAGATGTAGTAACAACTCACTAAGGCTTACCTGCTGTAGTCCTAATAACTTTCTGGTAATAAATTAAGCCTGGAATTTATTTATTTACTCTAGAAGTTCTGCTAACTAAATTGCTTTTGCAGTATAAGACAGCACTTGTTCATAGCTAAGTAACTCATTGTGCCTGACAACGGGTTAATGGGCCAAAACAACTCATTTTGAGAGTGTTGGCTGTGTTGGTCCAGCAAACTGGTTCCAGAATCTCACACATCCAACATTCCCTTTGCACATCTGGACTGTGCACAGACAAAGTTTTCTTTCATATAAACTGTTTATTGTTCTGTGAGATTGATGCCGTTAATATTGGCTTTCAGAATGACAGATTAGCATCACCAGTTAATCAGGGCTATTAGCAGATAAATATCTGTAATTTAATCACTACAGGAATTTCTTTTCCAATAATAAGATTTACAAATGCAAGTGATTAAGTAATTAGCTTACATCTCCATAGATTACAATTCCTCTGAGCTTTCCTCTCTCACTTTTTTCCCAAAAGATTTCAGTATTTAATTAAAGTAACTACTCCCTCCTTTACATGGTCTTTGTACGCACATGTGAGAAGTGGGTTGGTTTTTTTTTCAAACCAAACTGCACCTTTTGTACATAATCCCACAAGGATCTTCCATTTCCGGACCTCTTCCATCTCTCTCCAAGGGTTAATACCTACCCTGCCAGTCTTTGCAGCTATAATCTTTCCCAGTACTTTTCCCAATCCATGCAGCAAGTGGGGTGCACAAGGGGAAAGAATAATTTACAGGAAGGGGGGAAAAATTGCCAATGGAAAAATTGTGTGCACTTGATAAAATAAGAGCCTGGCTTGCTAAAACAGTCTATCCAAACACTTCTCAAGGATCCCTTTGTTGCCTTTCCACTGACTTGGCCCTAGGGCAAAAGGCAAGTTCTACTCCTTCCAAACTTATATTCTCCTATTTGCAGAGTAATTTGACAGTTACTGTTAATTTCCTAAATGCAACATGAAAGCTGTTGAGGGAAGCCTGAAAAAAGGGTGGGGAGGGGGAGGAAGAAGAAATTCATAAAGAACAGCAGAGAATATGGACAAAATTGCTTCCATGTGTGGTGCAGAGGCACAGCTTGGGCAGAGATCTGTGGCCTTCCCAGAGTTTGACCTCTTGAGGCGGTGCCAGTTTACAGGAGAAAAAGCATTGCTCTTTAATGAAGGCCTAATTTTTATTGCCACTCCATCGACTTCAAAGTGCTTCAGGTTGCCAAACATAATTTCACTGGAGGTATTTTCAGGTGCAGAGCAAATACTTCATAAATAATTTCCTCATTAGATTACAAATTCCATTTAAAAAGTGAAAGGGGGGCTTGCTTTTCGAAGGTTTTCTTGGAAGCTGATTAAAAAATCTTTCAGAGGGATTCTTTATGACTTTAATTCTGAAAGAAAATAATTAAACAGTTTTAATTTCTTCATGGGCATTTTAAATGAACATTGGTAAGCTTGGTAAGCTTGGTAAGATGACCAAGTACGGTGAAGATGTTTTAATATGCTCTCAATTAAAACATATAATCCAATGCCTGTGTGCCTTTCCTTTTTCTTCCCCTCATCCTCAAATTACTAAAACCAGTGACTGCCAGCAACCCAGTGTCAGCCTCACTGGGGCCCCAATTACCTATGTAGATCTGTGATACTTCTACATATTTTGTGTTTACTTCCTCTCCTCGAGTAAAAATGTCTGTAATTAAAATACTCTCCCATACACCCTCCCTGTGAGCAGGCGTGGGGAGCTGCTGAGGCTGACAAAGTGCTGCTGCCACTCAGAGGGAACTGGGGTGATTTGAATGGTGTTAATCTTTAATGCACTTTGCAGGCTGAGATGGGCCCGCTATCAAGGGCAAAAGGGAGGCTGGTGTGGAGGAGATGGAAGTCAGGAAAGGTCCCATTCCAGCACTTCCAATGCATTACAGCAGCAGCAGCAGTCCGTGTGTCCCCGCCTGTCACCGCAGTGTCCCTGTCAGAGCCACTGCTGTGATGGTGCTAAACTTTAACACCTGGACGTTTGTGAGCAACCTTCTACTCACTGGACAGAAACAGAAATGCCAGCTAGTACTTGGGCACAGAGCAGGTCTATCACTTTTTAGTTTAGTCTGCTTTCTCCTGCCAATAATTCTGCAAATTTAACTGGTTATAGTTTTTCACTATTTTCTCTCATGAAGGTTCAGTTACCCTACAACACAAGGAACAAGTGAAAACTGTTTATAAGAAAAAAGGTAGGGAATTACTGATTGTTTTGATAGTGTTAAATTAATTTTCCATTTCTTTTTCAGAGGAGTGTCAGTTGGAAGATGAAAGTTAGCATAAATATTGCAGAAAATATTTTCTTCTGTTGTCACCTTGAAAACCAGCTGGGTTTGATTATATTACAGACTTTTAAAACTGATATATATAGCAGGTTATATTCTACAGCCATATACCTGCAGTAGGGCTTGTTAGAGACTTCTTATCTCTAAATCTGCACTGAGCAGGCTCCAGTCCCAAATCCTGGTGTCTGAGCCTTTGCTTGACTACCCAACACCCATCTTAAAAAAAAAAAATTCCCAGGTCATATCACAAGTGATCATCTTGATGCTTCAAAACTAGTGAAATGGTGATTTTTTTTTTATTATTATTTTTATTTTTATTTTTATTTTTTTTTTTTTACTTTTTGTGGATAATTGTACTCACTTTATTGTTTCACACTTCTGAAGTGCACTCTGCTAGCATCCCACAATAAGGTTGCCAAGTTAGAGAGCTTTGGAGCTGCTAAGGGTCCTTTTTCTGGCGGTTCTTCTGGAGTGCGTGTCTCCCATTCAGGATGAATGTATCAAGGAAAATACTTCGCTGCTCTCTACAGAAAAGAAGCTACAAAAAAAAAAAAAAAGCTGAGATTCATGGTTTTCATGTTCCTTTGACATATAACAAAGGCTTGGATAAGGCACTGAGAAACTAGTTATAACTCAGAGAGAGTGGCAGCTTTCTATTTCCACCAGTTACTCCTTTGGCTTAGATTATAGAGATATGTATGATGGATATAAAAATATCTCTGATTCAGACAGCTGAAAAACAATTTTGTCTTTTAGCCCAAAACAATTTTGCTGAAAAAACTCAAACAAATAAACCCTAAACCTTAAGGATTTAGCCAAGATAAAGCAAAGCTTAAAATGAAGAGACATTCTGCTTTCAGAGAAATAAGAAATATGCTGGTTTTGTTATTCTGAGCACAAGATACACTATTCAAACATAATATCACACCTCTTTTGCTGAGAAGGAATGGCAGAAAGGATAGATGAATATAAGTGGCAGAATATCTTTTTGTGTTTTCACTGGCTAAATAACATAGGGGGTTACTTTGGGTGCATCTGCATTAGCATTTCAATTCATATCTGGAGTTTATCTCTCAACCAAAAATCTCCCCTTTTCCCATTTGCTGTTATTTGGTTCACACCATAGAATGGCTCAGAGGGCTAAAACTGCATCAGATGCAACTAAACTGAGGGATGCAGTCCAGGAACATGTCTAACGTGGCACAGCCTAAGCAGAAATTCAGTTTACAGGCTGGTTTATCAGTTCACAAACTTAGTTTAAGTCAAAGTTTCATACAGTGCGGACCTCAGTCCTTCAGCCACAACTGCTTCACCTGCTCCTTTTCATCTTTACTGTCCTGGGGGATACCACATAGCCCTGTGACACCACAGAAGGCAGGACTGAGATTGCAGAAACTGCTTTTTTTCTGCCATGGCAAAAATTAGATTCCAGTTATCTTCAGTTATTTATTTAGCCTAATTTCTTTTCAAGCTATTTGTGCTTGTATGCTGTGTCAGAGGGAACAGAAAGGGCTAAACTGGAATGAAATTGGTGGGAATTATGAAATAGTAAGAAGAAATTTAGGTTCCATTCACAGACCCAAGAATATGGGAACTACTGGAAGGGAAAATGTCAGAGAGTAAAGCACCATCTGCATTGCTGGCCATGCAAAACTGTGAGGATGAATGAAGTTGCAGTGGAAATTCAGTGTAGGGCCATTTTTTTTCCTGAGGAGATAGCTGAACGTGATATTTCCATTTTTCTTCTCTTTTAAGTCTAATTTAAATTCTAATGACTAATGTTTTACATAAGAGAGAACCCTGCTACAGCCATAAAAATATTGGAATTTTTTTGCTAATATTGCACAGTACATTGCTATATTAGCCAAATGCTGCTGTGATACAGCCAGGTTCAGATCATACTATCTATAATACAGAACGTCTGCAATTTTTCTTGTTTCCCTGGTAACAACTGTAAATGCACTGACTCCCTGGACTGCTCCACCCCTCCTGCTGCTGATGTCAGGCACAGGAGAGGCACATGTGCAGCTCAGCTCTCTACCTGTCAAACCTGGCGGACATTCTGTTTGATCACCCATGGTTTGGTCCCACAAAGCCCATTCGTGTGGTGATCAGAGGGCAGTGTTAATTTAGTCAGAAATCAGGATACTGGGCTGGGGGCAGGGTGGCGGGGCAGGGGGGAGAAAAAAATTCATCCACTTGTGCTTCGGTTTTAATCAACAAAGAGGCTAAGAGAGCTATCATGTAACTAGAACTGAAAGTGCTCCTTGCTGATAAAATCAGGATCAGCACCATTTTCGTTAATGTCAATAATTTCTGATAATTGGGTGCTGCTCAATGCCAAAGTATTCTCAAATTCCATACTTTGTTGCATGCATGCCAGTAGGGTTTAGCCTGAATAATGTTAATACAATGAAGAGGGAAGGAATGAATAAGGATTTTCCATGTGTTAGATGACAGGATCACTTTGAAACAAATGACCAGTCCTTATTAATGCAGCTATTATTTTGATAAACCAATAAGAATGAATGTGGTATTCATGAAAATGTGATATGCAACACTGTAGGAATCCCACTGTAATTTTACAATTAATTAAGGTACCTGTAGCCATTATTGGAAGAGATTATGGTCTGACCTTAATACTCATGTAGTAAGCTGGCACACTGCCTATTTTCAGCTCAGCATTAATGAAGATGAGCATTTGTATGCAACTCTGTCTCTTCTCGTCATTTTGTTCAGTGTGAGTTTATTTAGATAATTCAGCATTTGCCTTAGTAATTATGAGTCATCATACTGCAACAGTGAGTTTCTGTGTGCTAAGGTTTATCTTGCTTTTCATCATCATCCATGGAAGTGCATACAGTTCACCATGATAATGCTGAAGTTTATTTGATGACTATGAATCACAGTAGTAACTCTGTGTTTTTTGTTTGTTTGTTTGTTTTTGTAGTGGCCATCCATCCTGCTTCCCTTCCTTTCGGTAATACATGGTACACCTGATGAAAAATTTCCGCTTAATTTTTTTTTAAAAGGAAAAAAACTAATCCTTTCTTATTAAGGGAGCATTTTAAAAAAGTCAGTTATTTTCATTCAAAAAATATTTTGTCTAACACATCTGGCAATGTAAAACTGATTTTGTTTTATTTAAAAACTTTTTAGCTAGTTTATTAAAAGGAAGTTCAGTTAGTAGCAGTTGTAAGTAGCAGCAGTAGGAATTTTAACAGTACTGTAACAAGTAATTTGCCTTAATGCTCAGAATTTTCAGTCAGGATCACTGTGCTGGGGACTAACGAAATAGATGATCACTGAAGGAAGTGACAGGCTATACTTTCTACTTTTCAGAATTTAAGCAAGACTACACATACACGCAGTTGTGGTGGCAGTGAAGTCAGTGGTCTTCCAAGATGTCCACATCACTGAATAAGAGAGTGGAAGCAGAAACCAACAAAATGTTGTGAAGGTGAGTCCCTCTTAAGGGATGGAGTCAGTCCTGCAGGAGGACACTGAGTGACCCTACTCAACCAGCCCAAAATGCAGGAACTGAAAATAAAGAATTCAAGCAGGATAAAAATTCTGGCTAATACCTGAAAAATTGTTGTTCAAAAATTCCTCAGGCAGGCACAGCTGTCTGAATAGTAAGAAAGCTGGACCTGTTCAGCTTTCCAAGAGTAGATGGCAAACCTAGAGATAAAGAAGTATAATACAGACTATCTTCCAGGTTCCTCTATTTTCCAAAGCCTCATTGCTGTTATGTAGAGTAACAAGGTTTTGGTTTTTTTGGTTTTTTTTTTTTTTTGCCAGAAGAAGGTTGTTTGGTTACTCTGTTCACCTCTTTGGCAGAATCTCAAAGGGAAAAGTTGCAGATACAGTTCTTTCAAGGATGCACATACCTTTTACTGGCAAACACAAGCATTCTCTTCCTAGACCCCAGGCTACATGGATACAAATTAATTCCAGATTGGAACCATCTAGTTGCAGCTAACGCTGTGCTGTGTTCCAGGCAAAAAGCTCATTCAACCCATTCAGCTGAACTCTCATGATATTTAGAGAAAATGGGCATGTTAAATCTATAATTTGGTGCCTGTTTGGAATTCACTCCTTTGTAAAAAATTTGAATAATAGAACCCTATTCTATCATCAGCTAAGCCTTCCATAGGCACCATGATCCTGTGACTGTTCTAAAAAAAAACCAAAAACAACTGGGATGGGATTCAGTTCCAGATTCAACACTCAACGAAAATAAGAGTGTCAACATCTGAGCCAAGTGTCCAAACACCCATATAATGTCAATGGGACAAAAACTACAATGAGTGAGGTACAGACAACTATTAAGCTGGTTAATTATGAGGACCTGATTGTCCACATGTGGTGGTCTAACATCATATGATACACCACAGTGATCCATACAGACCTCCTGGACATATTGTAGAACCCATGAGATACTTGCCTTTCTGAATTGACAGCTGGAGGCCAAAGTTCCAGGAGACATTAAAAAAAGCACCAACACTTGAGTGCGGCTGAACTCCAGTTGCAGTTTTCTAGCTGCTCTAAACAGTCCTTAAATCCATCTTCAGTGGGAGCATAGACACTTTACTCACATGTGGATGTCTCCACCATGGAAAGCTAAATTTTGGCTGTAGAATCCAAAGCCTGAATTCCATTCTCAATATGAAATTCAGCTGCCTGGCAAATGACAAGTGGGTATACTGCAGAGTGTCTTCCTTGAGTTCCAGCTGCCCAGAGATGTCCCTGGGGTCTTCCATGGATCATGTGTGTATCTTCCAGGCATCAATATCCCTGGTGCCCCGGTAATTCCAGGCGTCATCGATGTCTGTGTTCAGGTAACAGAACTGAAACACTGAACCTCTGCTTGCTGGTTTCCTGACTCATATGTTTCCTCACAATTTGGATAAAGTCCTAAATTAGGAATGCAGAAGTCCCAATATGGAATATATTTCAACATGGAGGTAATGTGCGCAAAAAGTTCTGATGCCCATAATTTTAAGGTATACCAAAACAGCATAGAAAAATGCACTAGCCAATTGCAAGTACTAGTTTCACATAAAGAAAACACTTATCCCTTCAAGTGTGGACATTCACTAAAGAAAGTTTAATTTTTCCAATACTTGTAAACACTCCAAAATGGGTTGACACACTCCTGCTGAAATGAGAATTAAATACATGCTCCAATTATGTTAATCACCAAATTCCCCAAATATTTTTTTGTTTTTTCTTTTGTTCTTCTTTTTTTTTCTTCTTTTTTTTCTTCCTTTTTTCTTCTTTTTTTTCTTTTTTAACCTACCAACAGAGATTCAGAAGTTGCTGTAGTGCTATCCAACTTCTAATATTAAAAATTTTGTCTCATAAAAAGTGGATCTAACAGGCATCAAAGACTTGCATTCCACTGTGATTTGAATGGTAAAAAATGTAAAAGTGCAGATCTACACACCTTAATATTCTCAATAAGACTTTCCATCTTACATCTTTTCATCCTTTAACTGGATATGACTGCCAGTTGGGTTCATATTAAAAAGTAATAAACTTGCACTGGACATAGTATAGGTATTTTTATAGGTATCTTAATGTAATTGAGGACAAATGACATCTTGATTAAATTATAATTCAAGTAGACACATTTCAATAGCATTACTTTTTCCACTTAGCTACATTTGTGGTTTTTTAGTCTCTTCCACCTCATCCATTTGCCTGCATTTCTAGTGAGATCTCAGTGAAGCCAGAATTCTCCCTTCTACAAGAGAGTTGCTTAATAAATGCTGTTTATCGATCTCATGACATGCACTGTCCTCAAGATCCAATTTATTTGAACAAATTCTTTTTTTATTATAGCTTCTCTTACAAATCATAAGCATAATTATATATTGTATATCTTTAATTCCTTACAATAGCATGCATGTATTTATTACTCTGTATATCTGTAGAATAAATCAAAATTTCCACATGAAATGCACATAAGAAGAATTTAATTAAACACATATCATCTATCATCCATCCAAAGCACAAATCTTTGACTCTTTCAGCTGTCCTACATGTCCATTCTCAATTTCCCAAACTGCCTACAAAAGTAGAGAGGAATTTTACATGTTCTCATCATCAACAAATCATTCCTGGCAAAGGATAGAAAGTTAATTGCTGAGACATCTAAACCTGATTTTCATGGGCTTCAGAATAGAATCCCATCTTGAATATTTGGACTGTTTATGATTATTCAAATTCTGGCCAAAAGGTATTCTAAACAACTTCAAGACTAAACTACTACCAACTACTACAGAGTTCACTCCAGGAAGTTTTGCTTATAACTTTTGATGTAAACCTGTGAAGAATTAATGAAAAAAAAGCACCAAGTGAGATTTCAAAAGGCATGAGCCTCATTTCATTCCTTCTGCTATTAAGGTATGGGTTTCCAAGCAAGCAGTACAAGAAACAAGCCCACAAAATAATAGAAGGAAAAAACAAGCAATGGTTTTGGGCTCTACACCTAGAGGAAACAGCTGCATCTTCTTTACCAAGTGGAGATGGAAAAAAGCTCCTATCCTTGCTGTTAACATTCTGTTCTGTTAGAACATTGCTGTTCTAACATTCTCCTTCAGTTGTACCTGAGTGAAAAATGGCAAATACCCTTTGCAGTATAAAATGCTGGTATGATCTTCAGAGGTTTGTCTTAAAGTTCTTTTCAGTATAACCCTCAAGTTCTAACAGAACTAATTTTTTCCAGTTGTCTAGTGATTCTGTCACATACTTTTCCCAAGGTAAATTTTTAATTGTTTAAGCAATACGCTGAATAACATTTAATGTTTAGTAGTATTACAGTAATTCTTAATACTTAAATACTTAATTCTTAATACTTAAAACTTAATAGTTTCCAGACAGACTTATAATACATTTTTGCTGGACTGTGAATTTTCTTACTTAGAAGGCCTATGCTCCTCTATGTCCAACCCAAAATTCTCACTTTCCATTCATTGATGATATTAAACTCTAAGAAAGTATTTCTACCTAAATGAAGCTACCTCACTTCTTCCCCAAGGGCAGACCTTCTCTGGCCAAGTTCCTAATTTATACTAACTGCTAAGATCAGATATGTCTATCACTTGTAGTCCTATATACCTTCCCAACTTTCCCCCCCTTCCAAAAAAAGTCTCATACAACCCAAAACCATAGTATTTTTTCATTGAGAAAAAAGAAAAATGTGAAAATAGCACATTAGTAATTTTTAGGCCTGGTCGTAAAGCCAGGTTATTTTTGGTTTTCCCAAAGTCATATTATGCAGAATAAGTAAACAGTGAAATAAGATAATCAGAATTGACTAGAACTTTTGCAAATGGCAAGGTTAAAAATACTTTTGAGAAATGACAGATTTTGTGCAAAATACCAGAGAGCACAGTACAAAACAGTAATACTACAGCAAAAGTTTTCTAATTCTCTTGCAGCATCCATTTGCTTTTCTAGGAAAATGCTCTTCAACTGACTATTTATCTTTGTCAATTTGCCATACATATTTTTCCAAGAAATTAGTCTTTTGACAAGTAGCTAAGTAAGGATGTGGCTGCAGTTAAATGATTTTTCCAGTCATTTGCTCATTTACACTTTAGTAGCTTTGTAAAAATCAGATTTTGTAAATATCAGTTTGTTGGACTTAGGCTCATTTCCGAGACCAACCTCTTTTCTCTCTCCTGTAGGTCTCAAGAAGAAACTTTGCTTTTATTTACAAATTGGCCTGTATTTTTGAGGGAAGGAGGTTCTTCTGGGATTTTGTTTTAATTATCACAGCATATCTCCCACAAAGCTTGTTTCTGTTGTTCTGTGAGCCTTTGTAAAATTCTTTCTCCAGCTTGATGAACCAGCCCACCTGGCTACATTAGGGAAGGGCAAAGAAACTGAATAATGCTGGAGCTGTGATGTTCTAGGGGTGACCAGTGGTACACTCCATCCAAAATCAGGGCAGCTATGTAATGTTGCATGTGCCTAGCCATAAACCTTGTGTCTCCTAGGTTATTATGACTGATGTCAGAGTATTTTGGTTGGGGGTCTTTATGGCCTTTTTCAAGGGCTACAACTCCAGCCCCAGTGAGACAATACTGTTGTGTCAAAAACATAACTAAAAGTTACTAACAAGTAGTACTTAATGCTAGTTGTTTGCAAGAATATTTTTCTTCTTTCTACATATACTGTAAGAGAGCTTTTGAGGAATTTTTTTATTCCAGTCATTCTTCTTTTTTTTCTTCCTTGATTTACAGTTAATCATCTCCATATTATCTTCTCTCATATCACCTCTCTACTAAACTCAATAAAATATTACCTTAATAATTTCCATTTGTTTCAGCTCAGAGTAAACAACACTCCAGAAGTAATGACACACTTAGTAAGATCAGTTGCTAAGTTATACCCTTCCAACCCCTACAAGTCTTTACGGAAAAATCTAAAATTACTGTGCAGAATCTGATAGGTCTGGGTCTTTCTCTCTGAGACAGAGAAATCATTTGAATGAGAAAAAAAAATTAAAGGAAGAACAAAACCTTAAGGTATAAAGACTAGTGTTTTATTGGGGTAAGCTTAGTGTGGAATACAAGTACATATCTCCTGACAAAGTTTTTAAGATTGAACAAGGATAAGTGTAAAAATCCTTCCTTCCCAAAGCCAGGGATTCCAGAAAGGTGATTAATTCTACTAGTAGGAGAATGTGTTCTTTTCTCTGGAAAGTAATGAAAGATAGACTGCCAGTATTCTGAAAGCTGTCATGAAATAAAAAGGTGCAGATACTAAATGGTGTTCTTCCTCTATCATAGAACTAGACACTGTCCTATGTCTAGGAGTCATGAGTACAAGTCTTACTGAGATTTGTCCTACTTTATTTTTTTATTATGAACAATATTACACCTATATTTTATCTCTCTCTTTTTTAGAAGCAAATCTCAGACACAATTTTTTCCAGTATTCTTAAATACAAAGACCAAATTAATTTATTTACAACTAACAATTAGTAACTCTATTCTAACCTTGGTTTATAACAGGGCTATCAGTTTAAAAAAGAAACTAAGTTCCTGATTAATTTTCTTATTTGTCCCTAGAGTTTCTAAGAAGTCATATTCAGGTGTACAGATAAGACTTTGAGCTGCATTGAAGGCTATAATTTCCAGAAATTGAGTGTGCTGACACAGACAATCAAAAAATTGCACAGATCTCTCCTGTTTTGAACTAGAATATAGATAGTCTAAGTAAATCAGTGCTGTGCTTTCTTGAAATGAGCATGAGGTTACTTACAACGAGCCAGCAGCGGACCACAGGTACCTCTGACCCAGCAGACCAAGGTAAAAGAATGTTGGAAAGAAAACTTTACCTTGGTCAGAGGATTATGTTAGAGAATACCCAGGAAAACTTGACATCCGCAAGTCCATGGGCCCTGACAGAATTCATCCACAAGTGTTGGGAGAGTTGGCAGATGCCATAGTTAGGTTGCTCACAATGATCTTTGAAAGGTCATGGAGGTCAGGAGAGATGCCTAAGGACTGAAAAAAAAAAATGTCACCCCAGTCTTTCAAAAAGGGCAAGAAGGAGGATGCAGGGAACTACCAGCCAGTCAGCCTCACCTCAGTCCCTGGAAAGGTGATAGAGTCCCTCATTCTTAAGGCCATGTCTATCCATGTGGATGACAAGAAGGTGATCAGGAGCAGTCAGCATACTGATTTGCACTAAAGGTAAGTCACGCTTGACCTGTCTTCTACAATGAAAAAACTTCCTCAATGGATGAGGGGAGGGCAGTGAATATTGCCTACATCAACCTCAGCAAGGCTTTCGACACTGTCTCTCTCAACATCCTCACAGGCAAACTCAGGAAGTGTGGACTGGATGAGTGGACAGTAAGGCAGATTGAGAAGTGGCTGAACAACAAATGCAAAAGGGCCATAATGGCACGGGGTCTAGTTAAAGACCTGTCACTAATTGTGTCCTCCAAGGTTCAATACTGGGCCCAGAATTGTTTAACTTATTTATCAATGACTTGGATGAAAGGGCAGATGCCTCCTCACTGAGTTTGCTGACCACACCAAGCTGGGAGGAGCTGCCGATATCCCAGAGTGCTGGGTGTGCAGCCCTTCAGAAGGATTGCAATAGACTGGAGAGAGGGGCAGAGAGGAACAATCTGAAATTCAACAAAGGCAAATGCAGGGTCCTACACCTGGGGCACCAGCACAGATTAGGGGCTGGCCCGCTGGAAAGCAACTCTGCAGAGAAGAACCTGAGGGTCCTGGTAGACTTGGGCAAAGTTTCAGACTTCTACACAGTTTTGATAGGTGATGGAGCCTACAGACAGTGAGATTCTTACTTCCCCAAATCAGACTACTTTGTGCTGTGTAAGGTGCCCAACATACAGAACCTGAAAGCCTAAAAATATGGGATTACTCTGATTTTGTTATCTCTAGAACAAAATCTAAGAAAAACTACTTTATGATAAGGTTTTCAATTTATCTGATGTTTCATTTTAAACACTAAAATACAGTGATATGTCCCTGTTGATCTAAGATTTTTTTCATCTGGGCACACATTGTATTTACAACTTAATTTGTATGGAAGTTAATGGCTCTGTTTCATCAGGAAAAGAGAGCATTCTTGAGCAATTGTGTTCTAAAACTAACAGTTAACCACATCATACCTCATGCCAGAAATAGATGAAATATGGATGTCTATAGGAGATACATAATTTCCTAGAAAAATAAAAGCAAAAAATCTGCATTGTTTGTTTTGGTTACCAAAAATTCTCTCAAGTATCTTAAGATACTTAAAGATTAGATTAAAAACTGCCAAAAGAGTTTTGCTCTTCTCTGGTAACAAATAGCATTCCCTGCTGAACTATGCATTCAGGATAAATTTCATTGTTAATGTAGACATGTCCAGGTTTGGGGATTTTACTGTCAGTGCTGTAACATAATTTGGTTTTACCCCAAGTTCCTATTTTCTTTTCCTCTCAGTAGAATTCAAGGACATTTTTGGAGGATGATCCTTTTCCTTGGGAAGTGGCCAAGGTTTTGAATAACGAAATGTGACAATAATTAAAAAATAGTTTGAGTGGGCTAATGAACTATGATCCACTGAATCATGGGTTTCAGAGCAGGTGTCTGACTGCAAGCCAACTGTGAGGTTTGTTTTTTCTAGTCACGTGTCAAGGTATATTGCATCGTCTGTGTCTCTCTTGGAAGCAGATGTGATTTTTAATGTTTCTTTCTGCTTTTTTGCTTTTATCCAAGATCAGTATTCTCAATTTGTTTACTTTTTCCTAAACCCAAAATACCTAATTTTCTTATTGCTTGAAATTAAATCCATAACTGGACTGATAAAAAAGGATGATCTGGAGTTATTTGGGTTTAAGTAACCTTCTAAACTGAGGGCATGAAACTGAGAAAATTTATTTGACTTCCATTTGTGATATCTTATTACAGAGAGACACAGGGAAAAAAATGAAGAGGAATGGCTCCAAGCAACACTTAGGAAACATCCATTAATGTCTTTCCTGAGGGAAAAAACGTGTTCTTCAGGGCCTTCCAGAGGCACGAGATGAGGCTCAAGTGAATCTGAGTCACTTCTGGTAAAAATGCCCATCAAACCTGCCAAAACCATCCCACGCAGCACTGCTGATTAGTCTATAGGCTAGGATTGTGATTTCCATTTAAGCATTCATGGGCACTTCCAGCATTATGTATTGGTATACCCTGACTGAATGTGAACCAAGGTATGCGCCCCAAAAGACAGCAAATGCCAGATTACCAGGCTAGGAAATGCAGAGAAGAGAGGACTGGTGTCTAAAATCCCAGGAAGGACTGTGAGGCAGCCTCAGAGTAGCCCACTCACCATTCCATATATCTTGAAGCCTACAACACTTAAGTACTTGCTGTCATTTAACCCCTGTAAACAGCTAAGCACCACCCATCTGCTTGCTCACTCCTCCCATCGGGTGGGATGGGGGAAAGAATTGGGAAAGTAAAAGCGCAAAACTTCATGGGATGAGTTAAAGAATTTCTAATAGATAAAGCAAAAGCCATGCACACAAGCAAAGCAAAATAAGTGTTTCATTCACTACGTTGCATTGGAGAGCAGATTTTTAACCATTTCCACAGGTAGGGCTTCGTCACACCTAATGGTTGTGTAGACAAACAAGCCTACTCCACACATCTCCCCTTCCCTTCCCTGCCTCTTTCCCTATCTTAATTGCTGAGCACAACATTATATGGTATGAAATGCTCCTTTGGATAATACTTGCTGGAATCAGTTGTCCCAGCTGTGTCCCCTCCCAATCTTTTGTACACCCCCAATCTAGTCATTGGTAGGGCAGTATGAAGAACAGAAGAGGCCTTGACTCTGTGCAAGCCCCGCTCAGCAATAGCTAAAACATTCTTATATCATCAACCCTGCTTTGTTCAAAAATCCATGCAAGATACTATGAAGAACATTAACCAAAATGAGTAGAGTACTAAAGGGTTCTCCGATTGTACTTTCAGCTCTTCCACAGTATCCCCTCTGCCCCTTTTAGTGTGCATATCTCCCAGGGCTGAAATTTGTTTTAGGTAGTACACAACTGTAACATGAGGCCCTGAGAAGTTGCTACATCCAACTGCTGCAAAAGTGCCTGGTTATGCTGCAACTTACACTAGAACAGCTTACACACTTGTTATACATCACTATGCTCTGCAGCAACTCTGCAGCCCCTTATATGCTGATAGGATCTTTTCACTTACAGTACATGTTTTGTGCAATTACATTTGGAAAGGAAAATATTGCTAAAGCTCAAGTAATGTCCGATTTCATATCCAAATCAGACCACATGATGAGCTGTGTCTGATTTCTACAAACATGAAATGTTTTATTCTAGCAAGGCATGAAACCAGGCTCGATTCACATGGCGTATACTTTTGTTTTGAACTTTTGCAGAATTCAGTTCTGTATCTCATTACCAGTCCCCAAGAGACACCCCGTCTCTAGCCCTTAAATGGGGATTTTGTCAGGAAGTGTCTCATAAACCACAAAGCAAGGTTTCAGGTTTTGGCAAATCAGATATCTGAAGGAAAGTGGATAAATGGTGTCGGAGATGAGCTTTCATAAACAATTTATGTGTGTGCATTTCTCATGGAGAAACAATGAGGAAATAATTTGAAATAACACAAGAGTACATCTCTAAATGTGTTTTCCAAGATTATAAAGATAGAAGTATTAACCCATGTTAGACTAGACTGCAATATTTGGTGTATTTATTGCCTGGCTCTTGAATAAGACTCTTTTTATGCTCTTTTGCTAAGTTAATCACACGCCATTACAGTCTTCATCTTCTCATGGCCAGGTGACCAGGTTTTTTGTATTAGAAACAGAATGCTTTACTATAGAGAAGCACTGCTTAAAGGTGAGAATTACAGGCTTCCTGAAATCTCAATCTTCAGAAAAATCTGACTACGCATTTTGCAATCAGAGCAGCATATGAAATTGTTCTGTGGGAAAAAAATAGGGAAAACACAAACTCCAGCCTATCAGAATTATATCTCACAAAATAGAAACAAATACTCTTTTTTAAAACAACTCCTACATCCTGCAATCTTAAATGCTTTCAGGCTTACAGATTTAATTTATTTGCTCAAAAAGGGTTCACTCTCTTTTTTTCCAGCCCAGAGGTTCAAAAAGTAGCTGAAACCCTTAAGGTCACCAGCCAGCTATATATGCTGGGTACAGTAAGTTTTTCCAAGCATCTTTTACATTTTTCTGCTATATTACTCATTTTCCCTAATCTAAGTTCCCTTTTTCTTATTATTTTATTGTACAATGTCAGCATCAGCAAACAGGGTAAACTTTCTGTTGCTTTCATGCTTGAGGCTCACTGGAGACCACCCAAAAGTCCTGGATGTTGCTCATGCACTGTGCAATGTTCCTGTTTGGGTGCACTATGTTAACATGAGCACAGCCTCTCCACTTCATAGGTAGTTAGTCTAAAAGAAGTAGGCTTAGAGGGATAGCAAAGTGAGCAAAAGATTAGGTCGGTTTACCAGGAATCTAATGTTAAAATGACAATAGATCCAGACTTTACATATGTATACACAATTCTGTACTGGGGAATAAAACAGTGAACTGTAGCCATTATTCTAGCGTTGCATTTGAGTAAATAAGGTAACTCTTGAGCTGGGATGTACTTTTAGTGTTCTAAGAATGTCATGCTGTGCAATTCACCATCATTTCTATAATGTACCTTCACGTTTTTCTCCCACACCACTCCAGATGTATGTGTTATATGTCTCTTTGCCACTAAGTTTGCAGCATGAATTAAGGAGCAACCAAAGTATTACATTTTGTGTCTTTTGAGGAAATTGTCTCAGATTTGATAGGAAAAGGAATTTTCAAGATTTTCTATTTCTTTTTCTTTCAACTTATCACACCATAGTGCAACCCCAGCAATATTTGACCCCAGCTTACACTGGTCTCATCTTCTGTTACCTGTCAGCTCTTTGAAGGCTTCACTGACCTTCATTTTCAACAGTGCTTCTCATATGAACAGTGCATATATTCAAATGCAATGATTTCAAACATAGCTGATTGAACAGGACAAAGTCATATCTTATCCAAAATGCTTTCTGATTTATTACTACTGTTTGAAGACTACATTTATCAGCCTGATTGGGTTAGCAGAGCAGCTAATAAACCAATGTGCTTACTCTTTGACAGCCTCAGGTAAATATGTATGGATAAGAACCAAGATTAAAAACCTGCTATGTAGCAGATGCTGAAACTAGTTCAAAGCAAACATTCAGGAAAAAAAATTAGAATTATTATAAGGTGCAGCAGGTAGCCTAGCAATTATTTAATAGTTTCTGCCACAGAGGATGCACAGTAATATTGCCTGTCCTGAAGTGATTAAAAAGCCATATACCCTACATCCACCACTACAGCATTTTTTTTCAAATTCAATCACTGCTTAACAGTTGAAAATGATACTTTTCAACAAGTTAGGAAAAGACAGGAAGAACTATGTAATCTCTAGCTAATATTCCATAGACTGTTGAAAATTATAGCAATGGCTATACAAGATATCGGTTGTACAAAGTTCAAAATTACAATGTTATTTAAATATGCTGGAAATTTTCATATCCACAAAAAGTTAGTGCATAGATTTTACATGTTATCCCAAACTATTCTTACCACTTCAGTGTTTCTGCCTCTTGTGGAAACACAGATGAATTAGTAGCATTGAGTTGTATGTATAGTATGTGTGTGTACAAATATATATCCTCTGAGACATGGGTAGACATGGGAATTCTTTCAGCTTGATGGAAATCTACCTCCAATCTTCCATATCCAACAGAATTTCTATAATTTAGCCAGTTGAGGACAAAAGGTTAAAATTACTTTGAGTATACAAATCCTGCTGAGTGAAAAATAACCAAAGGTCAGATTACCTTCAGAAAGCAGTCTCATCCTCACCTTTCACCTCTTTTGGATGTTAGGCCACTCTTTGACTGGTAGGGGATGGGCCACCTTCCCCAAGACAAAACCTTTGGGTGGTTGAAAAGCCAATTTCCACTGGTAACAACTTCCCCCAAGAAGACTGGATTGAAGTGCAGCAGTTTGGCTCCCCCATTCAAGTTGAGATGAGTTCAAGAATCCTGCCTCAATACAACAAAAATACTCATTGTCTTTTATGATCAGATCTGTGATGAGCTAGATGTAGCTCAATGTTCTAGTGAGTTACAGGTGAAATTGTGTGATACTTTTTTTATTATTATTTTTGTTCATAATCGTTTGAATCCGAAAACATGGAAGAGCTAAATAGAACAGCAAACACCTGTATAAGCCTGAGATGCATGTGTCACCTGGGATATTGCAAAGTAGGTATGTTTCTACATGTGATCTGTCTTACTGAAACAATTTGCTCCCCTAAAGAAGATGCATAATGCTACTTGCCTAGCCTAGGCACTATTTAGCAATTCTCTGTATAGACCATCTGACACAGGCAGGAGGACCTCAGAGGCACAGGAGTTGTTCATTCAAGAAAAGGCTTTGTGGGAAGACCACAAGTGCCTTTGTAGGTGAAGCATTCTCTACAGGCAGAAGGGGAGACTACATCAACTCAATTTTTCAGCCCGCTTCTAAGGATGTTATATATCTCCTCTCCATGCTTCAGTAATATTTTGCTTTTTGTCAGCTCAGGGGCTGTAATTCCAGCTCTGCAGTTAATATTGTATCCTCATCTTTGATTTTGAGCACATCTGCAGAGAAGTTGCAGCAGTCTTTGCATCTGCTAAGTGCTCTCTTCAGGCTGAGGAGGGGAGAAGAGCGCATTCATTGCATTCAATGAGAGTCTGCTGCACTCATGTGGTGAGAGCTGCTGGTATTTAAGACAACTTGGGTATCTCTGCACACCACTGCACTCTTCTGGGTAGACCTTCCATGTTGCTTGATGTTCTCTTTCCAGCCCACATTGCCAAACAGTTCCTATGTATGGTCTTCAGACATTTCACAGAAACAACACCACAGTAAACAAAAACTCAGCAAACAGACAAGGATAATACTTCACTGTTTTGAGAGTTTTTTTCTCTCTTCTCCAAAAAGTCCAGGAGTTAGAAAATGGCAGAATAGAGAGTGCTGTGAGGCCTCCCATTCCTGTTCATTTCATGGTAGGTCTTCAGAGTGATTTCATTGTCACACCAGCAAAAGGAGCCTTTTTTCAGTATCACAGATATTTCTTGGGATTATCCTTTCCACTCTATTTACCTTATGACTATTGTGTATGTCCCCTTGCACCTACTCAGAAGCAGACATGAAATGAATCTTGGAAACAGTAAACTGTGCTAACTTCCATTCCGATCTCTGTTCAATACTCCAGTGACTGCTGGGCGGGCTGTCTTGTCCTTGCTGGCTGGGTTTGTTTGAACTAGCAGCTTAGAGATGAGCTTTCACTCCCCTGAGCTATCCTTCACTCCTTCTCATTTTTAATCCATACAGTTTTGTCCACCAATTTGGCTGGTCACATTTTTATTTTCACAGGAAAAAATACATGTCTTAGTGCTGAAAGTTCCCTTCTTTCTTTCTAACTAAAAATTCCTGATTTCCTTTTCCCCTTCTAATTAATTTTCCTCAACAATCTCCACCCCTTTTAGCTATCTACTCATAGTATTCCCTAAGTTAACATTAATTTACATGCCTTATCCAAATGTACTCCATATTTTAAATAGATTAGGACTCCATTCCTTTGAAGTAGTCATAATATTTGACAAGAAGCTTTCTCTTCCCCTTCCCCACCACCTCCCCAAATGAATGCAATACCCTTGGAAAGGTCTTCATGCTCCACTGCAGTCTAGGGGGAGGGAGGAAGACATCTGTGTATATACATGGGTACATTTACAGATTTGCATACGTTTGCATGTGTGCTAATGTGTGTGGCCATTCTAAAAATCCAAACCTGCCACAAAGCCAAAGCAGCACAGGTCTCCTCCTGCACTGCTGAGCCAACAGTCCTCGGCCCTGACCTGAACAGATCCCCTCTGTAGATGCAAACATTTGCATCTTATTAAGGAAGAAGATAAGCTACTTTTCTAGAACTGTAAAGTTTGTGCAGCATGAAAGGGTAACTAATTTGTGAGCAGGAAAAGAGTAGAGACACATTTCTGTCAAGAGAGAGGGGTAGAGAGGAAAGAGGTACTGCATATTATTAAGCTACTTGATCACATATGTCTTTTCAAAGGAGAGAAGAGGACATTAGCAGCAAACAGAGGAACATTGTCATCTGCAAACATAAATATTTCAGATTTCAGGTACACTGGGAATGTCATTAATGTAAAAACTGACAAGAAGGGGCCCTGGAGTCAGCAATGACCGTGGGAGGCACTTCAAGAGACAGAAGAAGGGGCTCTGACAACAAGCACTGTAATAATAATAATAAACTCCTTTGAAAGTCATGCAGGAGAAAGGTAGGGAATCAGGACAAAGAAGCTGTATCCCTGCATTTCAGTTCGAGTTTGGATGTGCAGAAGAGAGGAAAGGAAGAACCTGCTCCTTGCAGTGTTAAGTGCTTTTCTTGCTGGGGGTTAAGTAAGTTAGTGCCTGTGGCGTGCCCTGCCTCCTACAATGGAGAAAAGGTGATCAATACCTTCAAACAGACCCTGGCTAGCAAGCTGGCTAGATGAAGAGAAGACATAAATGGAGCAATTAATTAGAAATAATTTAGATTTAGGTGGAGACGAATGATATTACTACCCAACAGGGTCAACTGATAGAGATTAAATAGGAGCTTCAGCCACATGATGTGTTATTCCCTGTCAGCCAGAATATTGTCCTGGATGGCTGGAGAGGCAACAGAATAGAGATGAAAGGGTCAGCAATTGCTGTAGAGAGTATAGGCTAATTCTTTATTGAATGAACATCTAAGTAGAATGGTCAGGGTCTTTCTTCTTGGTCCCATTCTACATCTAAAATGCTCATTTTAACGAATTAAAGAGACATCAAATAGCTTAGGAAAATTTTAAAAAACTCAAACAAAAAATATGACAGGCTGTATGAGAAATTTTGATTCCTTATGTGAATGAAAGCCATTCATATATGAACTTGGGTTATGAATGTTCAGCACTGGAAGAACCTCCACATTATTAATCATCAGGGTTAACAAGGACTATTTATTTCATATCTACATTATAGAATTACACAGACCTTCCTATCTAGGTATTGGAGGGTTTAGACCTATAATTGAAAAAATAAAATGAACATAATAAGTAATATTTTTGACAGCTATCATTTAGTTTTTCATTATTTATGATGAAATAACATCACATACTAGTAAATGTGCTTTAGGATGCATTAGTATATTTTAATGAAGTCTTAATGGTTCTGAATCTCAGTACAACACCCTGCTATTATATATTTTCTGAGAAATAGGAAGAGACAAATCAAAATATTATGGATGCAAATTACCACATGGTAGGAAGTGAGGACCTCCTATATGATTATTGTCACTTCTTCAAGCAAGAAATTAATCCATTTCCGGGGGGGATGGGAGGGAAGGAGGGCAGAAAAAAACAAAAAACAAGCTTGTTGCTCTTTCAAATTGGTCCTGATCCAAAGCAGGAGCCCTAAAGAACTTCCCTCGTCTAAATTTCCAGACTGGAACCAATCGGTTGACCTTTGGCCTTTTATAACTAACTTCCCTAGAAGCTTTGGGTATTAAAGGAAATATATTTAAAAAGCATGTCTTCATTTGTTTTAATGTTTTGAAATTTACCATGCTAATCAGTAAGTTAGAATAATCTTGAAATATTAACTGGCCATTTGTAATCTTTTTATCAACTACAAAGAACACATAAATGGATCCCAGGTTTCCTCCCTGGGGGAGATAAGGAGTTTTTCAACTGATACCTCCATGGCTGGAAAGCCTGGGATCACTCCACAACACGTGGAGACTTCCAGACATTATTACATGCACTGAACGAATAATGTTTGTCTTTAATAATGTCCCCTCCAGATAGAATTTACCCAAATGTAAGCAACTTTGCATTACTCAAACACTTGAAAATAATGCAAAGATCCAGGACAGAAATGCAAACCAGACAGCAAAAATACAGTGCTATAGCTGAGCCTGATTCTTGCTAAAGTGGTTTATACAGGTGTCTGAAGGGCTGAACTAAAAACTAATGACAACTGTCTGACACAATGAGTACCTGGCCTGTCTTCTGTGGACTGATTAAAATGTGCTTAACCCAAACAAAACTTTAAATGGCTCCTAGAGCAGAATAACAACAGAAGCAGAACTTATTTTAGTTCTCACATTTTAAAAGGATGAGACACATATCTAATATACAAAGGAATAAGGTGAGTCTCAGTGAAGAGAGCAGCTTTATTTCTCTAAACAATACATCAGGCAGAGGAGCAAAGGTAAGAGGAAGATTTACTTCTTCAATAAGTAGTAAGCAACACGATTTCACTCAGCATTGAAGGAGATAAGCGCAATTCTTCCATTCAGATATGATAAAAGCTACCAATAAAAACACAAAAAGTAAGAAATAGATGGTCTGATGCTGTTGTACATGGCCAGAAGGTGCTCTGATTTGGGGTAGTTATCTATTCACAATGCTCTAACCTTGACTGGCAATTTCTGTTATGCATTATGTTGTCATACAAGAACAAAATGATGCCTGCATCTGCTCCTGGAAAATGAGAAGCAAACATTGTCTCACTGATGTTACTAAAAGACATCAGATCTACCAGGGGACACATGCATACATGATGGTAGCATGCTTATGCAATATGCATTTCAGCTGAATGATGGCAGTACACTGCCCACATTAGTGACAAACTGAAAGAAATTTAGGAAAGTCTACAAAATGTACAGAGCTGACCATAGAGGTGTTAATTCTTACAAGGACAAACTAGAAGAATCAAGCAACTAAAAGTGTTGTGCAGCTATTATCAACAATCACACAATCTTAAAGGTAAAACCATCAAAATAAAAAAAAAAGAAACTGATTTTCTTCCAGAATTGCAAAATGTAGAACAGTTAATAGCAAAATACTACCCATGAAACATGATCCTATCTCTACATACATACAGTGCTGCCAAAATCTGCATAGGAAAAGGAAAGAATGGCTTCACTTAAAAAATGCTTTTGTGTATAAATATCAGCAGCAAAAGAGTTATCAGCCTGAAAAAAAAAAGTGAGAATGTATTTTGTAGTTTTATGTCATCACACTTTTTCTCTGTTTGCCCTTCCCACCTACTCCTAAATCTACTGCTCAGTTTCAATGTCCTTGATGGGGAGAAATATTTCAAAGACATCACGTATCTATATATTTTTTTAAAATAAATGTTCAGGTAATAGAGATACCCTGCTTCGAGAAAAAATATAGGATCTGTCAGAAAACTGAATGCAGGGAGGAGAAATACATTACAATACTAAAATCATGGAAGAAGAATTGTAATTTGATCAGGGGCCTGTATCTTATTAGATATTAGACAATATAAACACAAGGAAATATTATAATTTAGATTTAAAACCAAAAACAAAACAAACAGCAACAAAAAAAACAAACAAAACAAAAAACAAAAAAACAAACAAAAAAAAAAAAACACAAAAAAACCCCAAGCAACTGCAGACTGAAGAGTCCAAGAAATTTGTGTCCAGATGTAGTTACAAGGAATATTTCCAAGCTCTCATCAGTGAAGATCTAGTGAATTTCCCCCACAGTTTGGAGAGCTATGCAGCTGACCTCCTCCACTGGTGCCTACTCTAGGCTGAGCTGAGAGCATCTTCAGGCAACTTTTACTTTATTGACTAGAGGCTCACAGGCTGTAATAGCAATGGTCTTCCGTGGCATTAGACAAATATATTTAGGCAACAGAACTGAGCTCTGAAAACTATCTTAAACTTTATTTGTTCCACTGATAGGAGAACTGCTAGCATTTCTGTGCTTTCTAAACATTTTTCTTCCTGTTCTTTTACTGTTGTCATTCTGCCATGATCAGATTACTGCAACAAGAACATCTGTCACTGCCATCTTTGTAGGCTGCCATCTCTACACAAGTTTTATACATTTCTTTTCACCTGCCACATTTTCTTTTGTGGCCATGGGCACATAATAGCCACAGACATCCTTGAGCAGGCACCGCAAAACAGATTACCACAGCTTTAGAATACATGTGAATAAGATTACAGTGAGCAAGGTGCTACTGTAACTCAGGGAATTTCTAAGCAAAATATATTCGCAGACTTCATAATAATTCTGAGTGCATAAATAGTATCTAATATATCTAGGATTTTGTTCCCTATCACATACACTTATTTTGCTGATTCTCTAATGCCTTAATGTAGTCATATGCATCTATTCAAATCAGTACTCTTATAAAAACATAGCTTCAGTTTTCTTCATATACATTTGAAGATTTTTAAAGACCAACTTCATTATAAAGATGTAGAGAAACTATTTTTCTAACTTTATTTTTCCTGACATGTTTCTACACATAGTGAGAACAAACTTAAACAGCAAGCTGAAACAGGATGCAAAATACTTTTTGAAAGAAAGTACTCCACATGATTTGTAAATATTTTTGAATTCCCTACAATTGGAATTAAGACTGTAGGAGCCACCAAAACACTTCCTTGTGCTTAAGTAAGAAAATTTTTAGAAGGCTGAAAACGAGGATCAATGTAGCAAAGCAAATAATTTTCTAAAAAATGTGCTTCTTTAGTGACCAAAATCAACAGGGACATTTATGTCACATGGTCATTGCAGCAGATTTGATGCCTTCTGCTAGGTCTCAGAGTGTGAAAATATAGAGTTCTTCAGGACAGAAGTGACTGATGTACTGCATGTGGACAATGAAGTATGGTGAACTATTAACCCATTTGCCAAAAAAAAAAAAGGAAGATAAACGTGGAGTTCAGCAGTGGCTTTTAAATCCCAAGGGTGACATTAGCTGGTACATGGACATCTTTGATTCTACACTAGAGGCCAAAGCAGTAGAGTGTCCCTAAAGATGGTTTTCAAGGATGCAGAGATGAACAGTCAGAAAAATGGTGATTCTTGTGATGGAGAGATGAATCCATGCCTGTTCACATACAAGGGGTTTAACGTGCTGCAAAAATGGGACAGTGCAATTAAATGAGAGAAAAAGTTGCATTAGGCAAAATTAGGTTGTTCACCTACAGTCTGGCAGGATTAATCCTCATACAGTTCACCTACCCAAATCCTGTTTTTAAGGTTTTGTGCAAAGATGAGAGAAACATTTCCGATAGGCAAACTGCAGGCTTCAAGTATTTATAAACAGAGGGAAAGAAAAGGATCTGAAAGATTGTTCAGATTGCTCACATTACTATTAAACTCATGTGGAACATGGTGTCAACCCCTGAATGCACTGAGAAAAGGAAGCATTCAATGAGGAAAATTTAATAAAAACAAACATATTCTGATAGGATTACAGCATCAAAAGTGCATGTGTTCCACATGTTTTTATTTCTCTTTAAAATTAGAAAAAATATCTTTGCTTGATGCATCCTGTAGGGCACAAAGCCAGAAAACACTATTATACTATTTCTTGCTTCATAAAGAATTTCATTTAAACTATGAACCTTGTGATAGGTAATTATATGCAGGAAGCAGAGCACATATGAATTTTATATTTATGGTCTACGCTGAGGTCACAATTTAAATTCTAAAAACTGCCTTCAGAAATACCAGTTAGTGTGTCGTTTTTATTTTAATTGCATTTCCTCCCCTCTGGTACAGCATGATCAACTGAAAATCAGAACACATGTTTTATGTAACATATTTAAAATCTAGCAATAAACTATTACCATCCATATAAACATTAAATCCATTTGGAATGTTGCTAACGGAGATGGGGGAATGTCGTGGGAGGTGCTAGTAGATCCTTTTGCCCATGAGAAGAAAACAGCATTAAAAATTTTTCACATGCTCCTCATAACAACTGCTGTTAATGAACTGTTCTCCTTCTTCTTGTGATACAGTCATTATAACTTTTTATTTTCAACTACAGATATCTCTAAAAAAAGAATTACCAAATTTTTTTTTAATGCCAGTGAAATATAAATATGCCAGTTCCCTTTGTTGCAGTAAGTAATGACACCAGAACCATTTGGGGCTCAGAGAGGACCTAGTTCCACATCCCATCCAGTCAGAACTATGGGACTACCAGTACTAGAGGTTGTGTGGTTTTTCCCCAAGGGTCCATTTTTTCAAAGTTAAACACTGAATGTGTTCTCCAACTTGCACAGGAACTGAACCTGCACCCTAATGCTGACCTTGTACTGGCTGTATACAGTCCTTGTAAAACCCACAGTGCCCTTTGCCTACTGACTGTTGCATGTGGGCTGTGCCTGGTCTCCAAAATGTTGGCAGCGACTGCTCTTACCCAAGATGGTCGTGTGGTTACAAAACCCACATGGAAAGGAGATGTGTTCTGTCCATTAGCATGAGGAGTCCTGCTGGGAAACCCCATCTTCTGCTCCCCATGTCCAGGTTTTAATCCTCCACTCTATGAAAACTCAGTGAGCAGGCTGTGGCATTCATCTAAACTCCTTCTGTACTCAAAGAGAAAAACAAAATTCACTGGAGGGAGATTCAACCCATCATAAAACCTGATAACTCCCCAGGCAGATGTGATAAATATCTGGAAAGGGGATTCCCTGTTCATACCACTGAAAGCACAGAACACCCTGAGAGTTAGAAGACCACAGTCAAGTGGAATGAATCTTATGTAACAGTTAAATAGTTGTTAAATGAACATCTTTCAGACTGTCTTCATTCATGTAACCAAAGTTTTTAACTTTGGCCTGGAAGTACACGTTCCAAAGAGGAGCAGTTTAGCTTCTGTGATCCATTTGGTCTCTTCCTGGAGTGATGACAGGATGTCACATTGCAATGACATTTTTATGTGACAACTTCTTCACGAAAATTCAGTGAACTATCAGTTCTTTGTGACAGCTCAGGGAAGCAATCAAAGAGGATGATCAGAAAATTTCAGATTATTTTCTTTTTTTTTTTTTGTATTTTCTTATCCCCTATTCTAAAGGAAATGTCCGATGTTCAAGACTCGGTTGCTGTGATTGGAACAGGATATACACCTTTGACCTTGAATTTTAAAATACACCATATAACACAACTCCCTGCCATCCAGTTTCTATCATACCTTCATCATTTGTCATAGAAAATTTTTTGATTGACTTAACATTGATACTTAACATACATATGCTGAAGCTGAAAGAGCCAGTTCCTCAACTGGTACAAGTCATACCAGTTCTATTAACCTAAATTGAAGCTGACTGATTTATACCACCTGACAAAAGAGACCAGTATGTAATAAAAATCTGAAAGGCCCTTACATTTTACCTGACACTTACAGAGGTTTTAATCAAATTCTACATTTGCTTGTTTGATTTTTGGCACAAGAGAATTTTTTTCTTAGTATTTGTTGTGCCTCAGGATTAAAACAAAAAAAGCCCAAATCCACATAGTAAATTATTACGATTCATGAGTAAATTTTCTGTTTGATTATTAAAAACAAAAAGAAGCTGTGAGCAAAAGCCACATTAAACTGCCACTTGACATACATCTGAGAGCAATGACATCTTATTATATAGGGGACTCACATGTTCACTCCTGCCTCAGTGAGACTTTTCATGACATGGAGGTAACTACACATGGGAATAGAAATATTTACCCAGATGAAAATGAATGCCAGGTCTTTAAAAATAAAATAATATGTTTTGAGGCATCATTGTCTGAATTTCCTGATGCAGCCATAGGAAACATTGAAAAATGTGGTCTTTGGTCTTTAAATCTACACTACATAATTTTAAATACAAAGACATTACCTATGGTTAAGAAAGTCCTAGAATCATATATCACTAAGGAAGCCATAAATCACTAAGAGAGGATGAGAGGATGTTTTGGAAAACTATAATGATCTATCAGTCTTGTTCTTGGATTACTTCCTAGGTATTTGTTATAGGCTGTATGTGAAGAAGAACAGTGGCACTTGGTCTGATCCAGTAAAGTTATGACTGGGCTCTTCCTTTCAAATGACAGCTGAATAACATGTGACCTCACAGTCCGAAAATAAATTAAATAAATTAAATTAAAAAAAAAAATACTGTAGAAATCGGATTGTAAATGGAATTAAAGTTTTTACTTGAGGGGATTGCTATGAAGTTCATAGTGTTGCATTTGAAATTCTCTGATTTTTAATGACATTTAAAAAAAAAAAAAGAAAAATAAGAAACAAAACAGTGCATTTGGCAATACTTTCAAAATTTTGCATTTCTAAAAAAATTTCCAATGGGATAGAAAACCAGCAAATTTTGACATGGAATGTTTTTTAAAGATATTTCAAACTCTGAAGAATTAACAATTTTCAAGACTGAAATGAACACGTTAAGATCAGTTGAAGTAGAGTCAGAATTAACCTTTTTCCCACATGATCGTGGCATTTGCACAGAGCTGACAATATTAACACTTTCAGTTTGTAGAGTGACTGGATCACTGGATCACTTCTAAATCTTAAACAGTAGGAAAACATTAGTTTCGTGTCCTTGCTCTCTATCTGACATAATATTAGGGATATAGCAAAGTATGACATCTGAACTCCAGAAACCACACTCAGTAATTTGAAAAAATGTACAAATGCAAACAATAGAAAAGAGGGAATCCCATGAGGCAGGGTAAAGACCATTTAAAGGAATGATATCTAATTCATATATACTACAGTTTCTTTTACAGCAAATCTGTAAATAACTTTTCATTGTAATATGTCATGAGGCACAAGAACATATGCTGTGTTGAATTCCAAACATATGACCTCTGTTGCATTCCTTTCATCTAATCATTATATAATTCTGTCAGCAAGAACAATCAAGTTTGATGTGCTTAAGTGTTTGCAGGATTGAGCTTGAATACTCTGAAAGTTCATTCCCTTAACATGGGTATCATAATTTTGCATGGGAAAGTACTCAATCTCTTAGAATGGTAAATGAAATTATATTTTTTTTATTACATTAATAGTTTGGTTGTTTAATTTTGAACCATTATTTTCTCCATTTAAAAAAAATATCAGCAATACAGAAGTTACTTAGTTAATTTTCATTGCAATTCAGATCTGCATTTCTTGGCTGAGCCAACAGAAGTGGAATTCTGAGCCAACAGAAATGGAAATTCCCAAAAATTTACAGCAGGCAGCAGAAGTCAGTCAATATACACCAGAAGAAGACCTGGTTTTTAAGACTGAATATTTCCACAGCTTCTTTCTAACACAGCAGAAGCAAACATAACTCAGAGAAATAATCTTAAAGAATTCAAGTTGTGTATGAAAAGACCATGTTTATAGATAGTATAAATGCCAGAGTGATCACGAGACAGAAGTCATAATTTTAGAAACAAAGAATTATGGCCTTGCTGTATTTTCTAACACTTCCAAAGTGTGAGAGAGCACTTTTAAACCTGAACAACTAGCACTTACCTACAGCATTTCTAATGGTGGAGGTTTACCTGACTAAATAATGACAGTCCTGATCTCTATAACTCAGTTACTCCAGGCTCCTGTTACAGACAACTGAAAGAAGCAGGCACTTCATTCTTTTCCAGTGTCTGAAACAGGTCAGATGAGCAGTGACCTCGGAGTGCCTATTCCTCTCCATTTCACTAGGTAGCATAAGAAAGCACAGCTCTGAGAGTTTCATTGTTCTTACCACATTCCCTAGAGCTGAATTTTCATCCATATTTTGGTCCGTTTATCTGAATAAAATGGAAAAGTAAGATGGCCTTCCTTTTTAGACACTCTCATTCTTTCAAAATCTTTAATAACTATTAAAAAATTTGTTTCCTTTTAGTATCTGATGCTCCTTACTTTTCTTTACAAATAAACCATCTTGAAGAATATCTTGCCTTCAACTTCTCTTTTTCCTTTATAATAATAATAATAGTAGTAACAATAATAATAATAATAATAATTTTGTCTGAAGAACAGGAGAGCTAATGACTCACAACTTTGAAACAGATTCTAATAATTCACCTGAATTTTATCTGATATAACTTGTACTTTAGGAGAGCTGGAAGTAAAGAAAAAAGACTGTGATATAGATGTAATATATGCACGTTTATTCACCTGAAGCCACTACATTTGCACCTGGAGAAAAGAGAACAGAATCATGCTACAGATGGCAGTGCTTTGCTCTCCAAAATTTTCTAAAACCTTCTGTACACCTAATTATGTCTACTCTTAAATTTTTGTCTAGGAGATAGATGAGTGAGGTTCAAAGACAATTTCAGAGGTACTGCTTTATACAAACTGCAGTAGTTTCAACACAAAGAATTGCTCTTGGTAGGCAGGAAAAGAAACTCAGCTATAAGTCTCCTTAGACATCACCTGGACTATTCAAAAAGCAGTTCCTCTGGAGTGATTTGTTTTAAATTTTAATAGAAACATTATAAAAAAATTTGGAGTGGAAACAGGAAATTTCTTAACATCTTGGAATTTTTATAAGACGGGAATATCATTTCCCCTCTGGTTTTATGAGTAGCTCATTTTACTTTTTTAGCTAGATACTTATAATCAATACAAGTAATTATGATAACTAAGTTAAGATAAACTAAATATTTGATGAATCACTTAATCAGAATCAACTGTAAATAAATAAAAAAAATTGCTATAGTCCTAATTAATGAGATTTGCTTCCATTTCTGACATGCAAAAGAGTAAGAAATATTAAAAACAACAACAACAAAAAAAAACACCCTCCAACAAAAACCAAAAAAACACACAAAACCAAACAAACAACAATACCCCAAAAACCCAAAAAACAAACAAAAAAAAATCCCTTAAAACCCCAACCAAAACAAAAATAAAACAAAAAACTCCAACAAAAACCCCTCAAAAAACCAAAAAAAAGGGTACAGATGCATTTATATTACCAACATTAGCAGAAGAATCTAAATATTGACTATTTACTGGCCATAGATAAGAAACATTACCAGCACGTTCATTCATCAAACTGAGTGTTTTCCAGGGAATCCAGTCTAGAATAAAACAATTTCAATTACTTACAGTTGTTACACAAGAAAGTAGAAAAAGATTTGCAATTCTTATAAAAATCCAACACAGAAAACCCATTTCTTTTAAGATTGGGAGTGACCCTTTTCACACCAGAGAATGATCTGTGTTTAATAAGCTCAGAGTCAACTATTCATAGCAATTTTAAGTTCCCATGCCTCTTGCGGAAATCTCATCTTTGACTTTCCTTCTTGGAAAGCTGCATAAAATCTTCAGACCAGTACCAAAACAAAACAGATGTAGAAGTCCTTTAGTGGAGCTGAGCAGGATAGACCTTCCAGCATCAGTCTTCCCAGTCCTTCTGCTGGGCAGAGGACATGGAAGGTGGTGCAGTGCCTCTCACTAGTGTTTCCAAAGAGAGACTCAGTATCCAAGCACCTAGGCAAGCCAGATGAAGATTTTCTGGACTACCAAGAAGGCCCAGTGTGTCAGGACAGGGCTGGAAAGGCCCCCTGTGCACAGCTGTGCTCCTGAGAGCCTCCAGACAGCCATCCTGGCAGGCAGCATCTGCTCTTCCATGCACCAGGGTAAACTACAGCATAAGAGCAGGCACAGGTCTGACCCCTTCTGCCATGTGCCAGGCATCAGTCACCACTTTGAGCAGAAATAGGAACCTCTCCCTGCTTTCTGTCCCCTGCATGGTGCTCTCAAATCGGGGTCTGCTCTGGGTACCTCCCAAATGGCAGGCTGCATCCTCCGGGTGTATCAGAACACACACCCAGCTGCCTGCATGCACTGTCCCTGCACCATACATTCAGGATGTAGGATGTAGGTGCTCTTATCAGACCCTTTCCTACTCCTTCTGACCTTGTCCCTGCCCTCCTCAGTTCCCTCGCTCAAGATGTCAGAACCACGGATCTGAAAAATCGAGCACTTTACACTGCAGACTTGTTCACTGTAATGGCAGCTGCAGAGAGAGGAAAGAAGGGAAATGTATTTTGAGTTGCAATTGCAGAAGTGTAGTAAATTGCAGGTGCAAGTAAATATTTCAAGGTAATTAACTAAAATCAGTCTGCAGAGGTGTTTTAAAGTGCCTAGAGCTGCAAAATATTTTAAATAATCTCATCCAGATTCTAAACTTTTCGGGTTCAAGCTAATTATTATAATTGTTTATTTGTTTTCCACTGGTCATTGAAAAGATCTAGACGTCTCATACATAACACAAAGATCATAAATTGGGCAGCAGCCTGAATTTCCTCCATCCAAACCTATCTCACCTACACTTGAGAAACCTCTTGAATATTTCCCATGCACAGCTCAGCCAGAATTTGCAAGTACTAAAAATCTCAGGAGAATGCCAGATCTTATCAGATGTTCTAAGAAGGTTTAGCAAAGTCTGCATAAACAAGCAGTGTTTTAGCTGTCTTACTAAACTATATTTTCGAAGTTCACCCATCACTTATCATAGTCTGATGGCTTGTCAGAGATCATTGCAAAGAATTCCCCACTGTAAATAAAAGCTGTATGAATACAACTAGTTATAATACTTTGGATTTAAATGGATGTATTTTTGGCTAGAGGGTTCTGTCAACATTTATCAGGGAGATGGGCGTACATTTTATGTTGTTTTGGTTCCACAGCTAATTTGGACAGCAAAATGAGATTTCCTTGTAATGAGTACAAAGCCACCTGCTTTGTCTCTTTGGAGGAATTTAAAATATTTAGCATATGAAGTATAAGTATATCATAAGAGTTCTCATAAATATCAGCAGGAAAGCTGTCTAGGCATAGACATCTCCTGAGTAAAAGAATCAGTATTTAATAGCTCCCTTAATCTCACTTAATGTTAATGGACAATTGGAGGAAACTACTCATCTGGAAATTACTTTAGCAAATTAAACATGGCCAAACATCTTTGCTTAAGTGAATCTGAAAGGAAATCATCTATCTTAGATGGGATTTTAGAGAAGTATCCACAATCTGAAGGCTGTGTGCCAGTTTAGTAAATGAAAGTCACTTATGAGCTTACATCAACATACTGCATGCTCAATCCATGACTAGACAGAGCTCAATTACCCATCTCTTAGCTGACAAACTCCACTTACAAGCAATGTGCCTCAAGAACTAATGAGAAACACGAGCTTCTCAATGCTGTACTAACTCTATACGTGTTATTTGGTGGTTTAAAATTGTTTTCTTCAGACAAGACTTGCTCAAGTTCGTTGCTCATGTTTGGTACAGTGCTATCATCCCAAGGGTTAATTATTATGTATATCATGCCATCTTCCACCTCCACAAGGGCATCACTGAATTTCACAAATATGTACAACTTTCATGTAATTAAAAATATTTTTATACAGCATAAACGTGTGTGCTTACCCACCTTGTTTATTAATCTGAAATTTTCTGAAAGCATTTTGGTAAGATGATTAAATATTACTCAGCACCATTTTTCTAAGAAGGAAGCTGAGGTAAAATGCAAATGCCAGCTTTGAAAAAGGTTCCTATCGACATTGTCCTGAATTCTTGATCTGTCTTTAGAAAAGGCAGCACATTGTGCCTCTAACCGCAGAGCAGACTGAAGGGACATGCAATGATCAGGAAGGAGGTGTGACAAGCTGTGAAGCCCATAGTTTGTATTCCCATAGAACATGACTCTGCCAGGGAAGGCATGAGCACAGGACAGGAGGGAGGCCAAATACATATGTGTTCAAACATTATACAGGTACCTGGAGCATACATTCATTGGTGGCTATCAGCGTCATGGACATGGTATGATCTCGGCCTCAGGAAGTCTCTAAATTGCTAATTGAAAGAAAAAATCCTGTATTTGGCAGAATTTATTCCAAGTACGATCTGCTTGAAACTCTTTGATAAGCATCTGTCAACTGCTGTTAAAAAAGCATTAGCCTGTCCAGACAAGATATCTTTATATAAACTTCCATTAAAATACCCAGCCAGATCAGTGAGGGTGTTGCAGACAAGCAGGATGGAAGTTTGAAAAATTGCAGACCTCATTAATTTTATACTTGTCTTCTTCCTGCACACATTCTTAATCTTTTTAAGGTTAAAGTCTTTGAATCTCAATTAAATGCAAAACTTGAGTAAATAAAAGCTGTTTATACTAATTTGTTGCTTTTTATGAGTCCAATGAGCTACTTATATAACCCTTTATTTCATCACTTGTTTTAGCCCACAATCTTCCAAGGGAAGTCTTGATCATTGACCTAAATTCAGCTCACAAAGTAAATCAGAGAACATTTCTGACAGTAGGAGACCGCATTTACTCCTAGCAAATTCTAATCACTTTTAGTTAAATTACACTCAACATGAATTTTGACTGGAGTGTTTATTTACTTTGAAATGGATAAACAAATTTTTAAGTGCCTACTAATAACTCCATTTAGGTATCTGATGATAAATTAATTCTTCATGTAGCTCTGTAGAAACCAGTGGGGATGAACTTGATCTATTTAATTTCTATTTGAGAAGAAGGATTTGGAACCATATCATACATTAGTTTCCAAGCACTCTCCTAGATTTTAGCACTGTAACTGGTATAAATGAATATGCATATGTTGATTATATGATGAAGGAAAGGGGGTACCAAATCTATACATAATACATCAAAAGAGGCCTGCAGGATTCAAGGATCTATAAAAATTTTTAGAAAGAAGAAATTTTTTTTTTTTTTTTATTTCTGATGGTTCAAATAAGATACAAGTGTTTACATGGGTACATACTTCATAATTTCTCTAACATACTAAAATAATTAATGATATCCTGGAAGTACAAGATGATCAAGCACCATGGTAGCATGTTAAAAGGCCAAGTTAGCTCAAATTCAACTAATTCCCAGCTTTGCAAGCAGACTGTACAATTATCTTGCAAAAGGAAAAATACACTCAATCTCTAAAATAATTTTCTAGCAGTATTGTTGTGTATATATAACTTCAAACACATTTTAAAAACTGACATAACTGAGTTTATATACAATATTTTACCTTTTTAGCCAATCATTCTATTATAGGAGTTCATGTGTTTCTAGGTTTCATTATTGTCATCCTACTACAAAAAAAAATCTAGAAAATAAATCTCAGCATGTAAACACTATATTAAGCTTGAGTTTCTCATTTTTCCAGTATTTATCAGATAAATTTAAAATCAGATTAGTATCATATCTTTGGACATTTGGTTCATGTTCTTTACAGTTCTTATGTATTTATCAGCTTTTCATTGAAGAAGTCTCTGGTGTATTTTTAATCTCTTTTCAGTTCATGCTTTTTCAATTTTCAGTTGATATGAAGGATAGATATTTAAACACAGTTTGCAGCTGGATTTAAAGAAGCTGTTTCTCTTACTTAGACTAAACTCAGGTAAACATATGCCATTGTTCTTCAAATTAGGAACAGAACTTCTTATATATGAAAAAAAAGAAATCTAGAGTATGTCTTGGAGGAAGAGAGTCAAAAAGGAAAAATAATTGCTCTGATTCATGCAAAAACATCTCACATCTAGTTTTAGTTTTCACTTTCCCCTGGGTAAACTTATCTTTTCTTATATATCCTTTGCTATGAAATGAAGGATATCTGACATGCAGGACAAAGAAATGTATACATCACACTGAGTAGCTTATGATGCAATCAGGAAAATCTTGCTTAATGTAGAATCAGGCCATGGCTGAGTAAATCAGAATCTAATCATATCCAAACATAGTACAACCTGCCTTTTTGATGGCAAATAATCCAATGTAGGAAGTGAAATGAGGAAGGGTAAGTTGTTAGAACGAGGCGAGTGCTGTAGGGGAACTTCCATCAGGCTTCACCCTCACACAACCACAATTTCTCACAGCAGTGTAATGCTAACAAAAATAACTAGTTTGTTCTGTGAACCTTGAATAAAGTTTTTGGTGAATCAAATCCAAACTTCTTGGATGGTAAGAAAACCCATGATAACATTGGTTCTCTCCACATTTTAGTGGCATAGTTAGAGGTGTATCTAAGATGAGGCACTGTTTTTCTTGCATGGAAAGTGTCCAGCTTTACTAATACTAATACAAGACTCACTTCCTGCAGTACTTGTGTAGTACACCAACGAAGAAAAACAGTGTGCCCAGAGGTTCTGGCCTAAGTCTTGGCTGAGTGTGTAGGCACAGAATTTTCTTCTCCAGGCTGGCACACCATAGCATAGCAACATGCCAGCTGTTTTCCCTTGCTGGCTGAAAATCTCATCACCACGCAAAGCATACCTAACACTTCAGAAACCCTCAAAGTGCTGTAGCAGGCTCCACCTCACCCATGTTCTGGAAACACAGTTTGAGTCCTCCATCACCACATGTTCCCACAGTATGTGTTACAGGGCTGACAACAGCAGCAGACCCAAGTTGTCCATGCATTGTTCATGGACAAGTGGCATTTAGCTCACCTTGAGTTGTAACTTGCATATAAATTTCAGGAAGCTCATGCCTGAGCCTTCACCTATTAACCAGAAAAAATTACTTAGGCAAAAGCTCTCTTCAGAAAAGTAACTAAATATCATGCCAAGCCAGTTCTTATTGTAAATTTCTGGTGACCTACGGCTGGGAAGAACAATGCATCTGACTCCATGTTATCAGACAGCTAATTTATTACTTATACTAGATCATATTAAAGAATACTATACTAAACTGTACTAAAGAATACAGAAAAAAAAATTATTGAATGGTAAAGAGATAATAATGAAAACTCGTGACTCTTTCCAGAGTCCTGACACAGCTTGGCCCTAATTGGCCAACGAGTCAAAACAACTCACACCAGAGCCCAGTCAAGGACTCACTTCCAGGTAAACAATTTCCAAACACATTCCACATGAGCACAACACAGGAGAAGCAAATGAGATAAGAATTGTTTTTCTTTTCTATGAGGCCTCTCGCTGCCTTTCAGCTTCCCAGGAGAAAATTTCTGGGCAAAGGAATCATATTCAGAGAATGTGGATGCCATGTCTTCTCCCTTTGTGGAGAGCAGAGAAGCAGGTAATTGTGTAATAGGTCAAAACTGAAATTGATATTCAGCCTAAAATAGTTTATAAACTGTTAAATACTACAGAAAGTTGTAATTCTAAATGCTGATGTGAATGGGCTTTTGGCAAATCCATGTGATATCTCTGCTCTACTGTCATGCCTGGTCTGACAGCTGCCATTGCTTGACAGTCATTTCAGTAAGTATGAATATTATTTTTTTCCTCCTACAGGTAACCATAATGTTTTATGTTTATATTATATAAATTCCCTTTTCCATTTATAGCAATAAAAACATAT
>WBNO01004565.1:25546-55055 GCA_013400575.1 Peucedramus taeniatus | reverse complement strand
CTTAAAACTTGATATCTGAGCCAATATGTTTCCTGGCATAAGTCTGAAGACAAACTTAAATGTCTGCTCAGATCCAGAAGCTACAGCAAAATAACACCTGTCAAGAAAGGCACTTGAGGCCAACTGGAAGTTTTTAGAAACTCACTGTATACTTCAGCCTGTGTAAGTTCTTCTAAAATGATGGAACTAGATGAAAGGCATACAAGACTGAATACAACTAGTATTTTGCCATATAAGATAAACTGCCAGATAAAATGTATAGGCTGACTTAAAAATAACAGGCCACTGTAAAACGGTATTTTTTCTTTCCTTTTGATCTCTTCTCTTCTCTTCTCTTCTCTTCTCTTCTCTTCTCTTCTCTTCTCTTCTCTTCTCTTCTCTCTTTCTCTTTCTCTTTCCCCTTCCCTTCTCACATGTAGTACAAATGTAAGGACTTAGGACAGAGAACACTGTTCACATCATTTTGGTGCTAAGACTTAAATCTCTGGCTTTTTTAAACTCCCATTGGGCAAAACCATGAAAGAGAAATAAATCTTTACAAGCTGACATGAGCACAGAGTGAAGAGAGGAACTAAAAATATGCTAGTGGTCTAATGCTGTCCACAAATCACTAGAAAAGAAGAGGGTCTGTTGTCATATGCCTCAGGCATTGCTATAAAGTAGGTAGGGGAAAGAAAATCTATCCATAGGCTAAGTTATATACCATTTTTATAGTGCTTAACATTTTTTTAATTTGCAGATTTTTTTTGAGTGGTGCATACATAAGATGAGGAGATGGAGACAGAAATAGAAGGGGAGAGGTAGCAGTCTTGTCTCTCAAGAAGAAAGAACTGGCCCTCATTTGGGTTTGGGCATTAAACACAGCAGAGCCACAATGTACAACACAGCCTAGAATAAGTGGTGTGCTCTATCAGGCTCCCTCTCTGAGAGCAGAATTCGTGACATCACTTTTTTTCTCCTGCCATTTGGACTGTCTGGGTGTGAGTGAAAGCCTCTGAATGGGACTCACAGGGTAGCAGGAGTGAGATGGGGCAACTAATGCAGCCAGTAAGAAATTTTAAGGAGAGAGAATATCTTTGATTTAAATATTTTTCTTATCCTCCAAAAAAGATGTCTCTGTAAAATGGGGATCTAAATTCCCAACTTCTACCTGGAACAGGAGGCAAACCAATATGCAGAGTCAAAGTACTGATGGAGACCCACCTTATCAGCCAAAGGTCATGTAAAACTGCCAGATTCAATTTTTTTTCAGATTATCGGAACTTTTTTGTTCCAATTTAAAGTAAACCAATGGAATTAATATCAATCATTGGCCACATCAGATAATAACAGTAATGAAAGAATGAATGTTAGTTTGTTTATTAAAGCTCCTTTCCATATAATCAGCTTTTGCTACCGGACTAAAAAATCCCTGAACAAAATAGGCTTAATGGGATGAAAAAGTCCTTTCCACTGCTAAGTTACCTTGGGGAAATAAACCAAACAAAGCAATATTTCAAAAGAAAACAAATAAATTACACTGAAATGAAAATGGTGGGTTTTTTAGCAAAGTGAAATCGATTTGATGATTTTTCTCCTTGAAATAATCTTGGGTCTTTTCTGGAGTTTTTTAAGTCTGTCAAAACACGGACAAGGATAAGATTCATTTGATTAAAAGTGTATTTTCACATTAGATTTCCTTGTGACAGAGTCAATGGTTTCTGCATAGATTTACTTGAAATTATTCCTTCTATGTGAACACTTTTTTAAAATATTGCTCCTCTCTTCCTTGCCAAAGCAACAGCAGTACTAAATAAACTCAATGAAAATGACACTTTAGTTAAGAGAAAGGCTATTAAAAGAGCTAAAAGTGTTTATGATAAACTCTCTGCTGGGTGTTAGAAAAACTCTCTGTGATCAGTATCATATATAGCCTGTCACTGGAAAGTAGATAAACTGCTGAAGTGATACCATCTGGCATATCCTATGCTCCAAATAACAATTATCATCTGAATATACTGAAAGATAACTACATTGTTGACTTTTTTTCCTGTGGGGCTTTGTCTAAATTATTTTTTTATTAAAAAATAACATAAAGCCCAATGGAATTTAACCTGTAGGATTTTTTTTGACCCATGTTAAGGACAGCAAACTACTGACTGATTACCAGAAAATATTGTAAGACATTTCCCTAGTGTCTCTCTCTCTCTCTTTTTATTTTTTTTTTCTATTTGTAATTACTTTCCTGGCTGTCTATCTGTTTGGTAGCCCAGCAATTGTTGTATCTCATTCAAACCATACTTGCATATTTTTCAGATTGTTACATAATACCAAGTTCCTGATTTGCAATGCATAATGCCCTGTCTCCTGTGATAACTTTGTCTGCTTAACAGGACAGATGCTGCCTACAAAAGCCACGAGCAGCAAAGGGAAGCAGCCCTTCCTTGGTTATTGCACAACTTTTAAACTCTTTGGCAGGGGAGGAAGGGAGGAAAGGTGAACTGCTGCTGTCACACTGTTGTTTTTACAAAATTAGCAGACAGGAGACCAGGACTGGGTCTGCAGAAAGGAAAGATAGGTGAATTGAATACCAGTTTGTTTATATTTTGTACCCAGAGCCACTGGAAGAGGCCTGCAGCTATTTAGGGAACACAGAAGATGAAACCAGAGAGAGAACTGGACTAGTGGAAGATTAAAGAGCAGGAAGTCCAAAAAGAGCCTTAAAACTAAGGCTGAAGATTTGATGCAAAAGAAAGAACAATCTATTAAACGACTCTTGAAAAAGATTAGCATGGTCAAAATAAAATGCTATTTCCAATGAAGAGGAAATCATATTTCAGAATTTGTGGAATTGTGGGTTTGGTTTTGCTGGTGTTTTATACAAAGTAGTCCATGTATTGTAAATTCCTGTTTTTTTCAGTTGTTTGTTTACTATATCTGGGTTGTGGGACCAACAAGTTGAGCTTCTTGTCTCCCTCATGCCCAGCTCCACCAGGCCCAAGTGCCCTGCCTTAACCTTCACAGAGCATGGCCACGTGCCTTGTCCTTTGGATGAGTCACGCTACCCAAGGGTTTTCTGTGAGGAGACAGAGGCACCTAGGAGACGTTTAGGAGGTCTCTCAGGTTCTTCTCAGAGAAGAGACAAAGGACTTAGGAGAAATCATTGGATGCAGTGGGACTATCTCAGTGGTCCCTACCACAGGAGGTTTTTACCTGCCAGTACACTGTTTTCTGTCTCTAAAGTAGTCTCCCTGACTACTCACTTTAAGGCAAAAATTCCTAATTAATATATCTCATAAAATAACTGCAGTGAAACTAGTAAGTGGAAAACCATCTCCCAGGTTAACAGCTCTTCTGTTAGATAGATTTTATTTATGCTAGGGTGGAACCAGTCAAAAAAGCTGCTGTGTTAAGTGTACAGGCTACATATGGCTGCATAAGCCCACTTTACTGAGGCTAAATTTATTAGTCCTTGACCAATGTTTACTGAGCCCCAATAAGACTACTGTAAATAATTAAAAGATATTTTTGTTTCCTTTCTAGTTTGTGTTTTGTAGAGCTGGTTTATTGTTGTTGGGTGGCAAGTTACAAGGATTTCCTAGGCCAGCTCATTTATTTTATTTGGCTATTGGGCCTTGTTGCCATTTGGAAATTTCCTGATTTCAGTTGTATTTTCTGGGCTGCTTTCAGAGGCCTTTGAGCATGAGCAGTCTAAAGGGAGAAACTTTGGTGGTTAATAAAAGACTGTGGCTTTTGGCAAAAGCCTCACACAGTAGACCTGGTGCCACCCTTCAACTCCAGGTATCTGACATCACCAGCCTCCTAACCCTTCATTCTCCTGACATCATGAAACAAAGGTTGCTAGAAGTGACATGGGAGATCAGGAGATGAAAATCGGAGGCCACCTATCAAGAATAAGTTTGTGAATACTGATGGTCCCAAAGGAAGTCATCATTCTTAATAAAATGCGCAGCAAAAAAAAGGCTGAGAAAGCCCATACAAGTGACCCCAGCTCATGGCAGAGACCTTCAACACAACAAATCATTGACACTAACTCTTCCTGGTCCCTGGGTATTAGGTAATTTTCCTCCTAATAGTGCAGTGGGAAGAAGACAGAGATATTTGGAAATAGAAATATCAACAAATACATTATCAATGGCAGGTGGAAGGAATTTCTGGTGGCAGAGACCTGAAGACTGTTAAAGAGAGTCCACATGGGGGATATTCAAGAACTGTCTGGATGCAATCCTGTGCAATGTGCTCGGGGATGACCCTGCTTAAACAAGAAGACTGGACCAGATGATCCACTGTGGTACTAACCAACCTGACTGATTCTGAGATTCTGGGATTCACAAAATTAGTGCAACACAACATTAGTACTGGTTTCCTCGTTCACCAGAATTAAGAGATGTGTAATAATATGGCACAAAGGATGAATTTTGTATTTCCCAGTCTGATTATTCCACTCAGCCACACTCTGAATCTAGGTTCAAAAATAAACCATACACTTCCTCCTACCTTCAAAGCCTTCTTAAGAAAACATGATCATCCAGGCCAAAGAGCAGATGAGGCAATTCATAGCAAATAAGTCTAAATCGAGCCTGATTTTGTTCAGTCTGTGTCCTTTCAGCTGTGACAGCTGATGGTGCCAGTTAGTATGAACTGTGCCACTGCCTCTGTGCTATGCCTGTATTTTGCAGGCTGGGATGCTGAACTGACAAACAGGTTTTGCTGTTTGCCATGTGCTCCTGCATTTGCTCATCCATCTGGATTGATATGCCTAGCAAGAGATTAGCTCAACGGGCCCTTGATCCTTTGCAAAGGCCTCTAGGCAGTTCCGTCTCACACACAATAAATAATAAATAACATTAATGGAATGCCAAGAATGTCATTAATAATTTTCAGATATGTAATTCATATTTAGAAGCATTTCAGACATTATAAAATGCTTATGGCCTGTTGACATGGAAATGATTGTCTGAGTGTGTGACAAAGAAGGAATCATGGCCAGTAAGAATGTGTCACAACTGTTGTTTGGCAGGGTTTTTTTTTGGGTTTTTTTTGGGATGGGAGGTGGTTGCTGCTATGTTCCTTTTTTTTTTTTTTTACCTGAGACTAATTAGAACTGACTGAAAACTTGACAGATGAACACTGATAAGAACTGAGCTCATAACTTAAAAGCTCATGATCTTGAACAGGACTACTGAGGTTGTTCAAGGCTAATGATATCAGTATAAGTAGTCCATGCTCATAATGAGATTCTGGACCTAACAAATGAGTCATCACAGATGGTTTGAATATGAAATCAATTGACAGCAAATGAGTCCATGGAAACATACATAAATACTACACAACAATTTGTATGGAGGAATGTCACTAATAAATGACCAAAAGTCCCTACAGAGAAGGCTAATAAAATTGTTATTTACCATTGAAACACAAAATAGCACTGGCAGGTGTATGCATAAAGAGATAAACAATCAAGTTGTGCCTTTTACTGTGTTGGGGGCAATTTAGTAAAGACTAACCTCAGACTATTAGAAACTCATCCTTCAGTTACTGCTGTTGGACAAGAAGATTTTTCAAATCAAATCCCAAGTCACTGAACCACCTCAGCTGATACAAGATTTCTTTGTTCTGGCATCTTGTCCATGTGATATCAGAAATAGGCCTGGCCTATAATGAAAGAAGTCAAAAAGAGTTTTACACGTTGATTCCTGAAAATTGATGAACAATCTTAGCGATGTCAGACAATTAAAGCTAAGTCCACAGGTAAAATATCTTTGTGATCACCAGAGGACCAGTATTTTCTGGATTGAAACTTAAGGCACAACTTTGATAGAAATCTGAAGAGCAGCAAATCCTTGTGCTGGAACAACCTCCCTGTCAGTTGAGGGGAGTTGAGGCAGGAGTCCATCTGAAACAACAGGTACTTAAATGCAGGTGTCCCTAGATTGGTATCTGTGCTCACGTTGTAGTCAACACAATCAACTGCTCTCAATACATTGCTCACCCTTTGACATGGTTGTTGTCAACCCATGCAGAGCATCTCTCCTGATATAGACCAGCTGCCATTCCAGTAATGGAGCTGTAATGGATGGGCCACCAGTAGTGTGTGGATCCACCACTGCCAGCCTTATGCAGATGTTTTGGTTACTACAAGGAATCCAAGATTAGATGCAAAGAAATCTAGAGGGATTTTCAACTGATGAAAAACAGGAGTCCACTTTAGGCTGAGTGCTAGAAGGTAAAATTTTATTTTTCTTTTTAATAAATTTAACCCTGATAATCCTTTCAGTAATACCAGAGGACAAGACTTGTGTTCCCAAATGCTGTCATCGGCCACTGTATGAGACAACCCTTAGTATTCAAAATGTCTACTTATAAATTGAAAATAAGACACAGGGCTTTGGGAAGACCTTTGCACTTTTCAAGTGGGTTTGATGATGCAGGTTTTAAACTGTATTTGTCTAAATAGAGTTTTTTTCTACTATCCCCTGAAATACCCTAGCTTACCTCACCTGGCCCCCATCTGCAGCTCTAGCAGTCATTTGTGTCCCTAAGTTCCTATAATTCTTCTACCAACCGTGAGAATTTTTTGAATACATTAGAATATCACAAATAGCATTGAGCATTTACATTATTCAACTGAACCAGTGGAGACCACTGCTAAAAAACAAATGGCACAACAGATGGAGGCGTAGGCAGCAAGTGTAAAGGCTCTTTTTTGGACCACCTGATTTGGACCAGCAATGAAACGCATTGAACTACAACTTCTCAGTTTACCTCAAATAATTAGTAGTTACAATTTAGATGCTGTTTTCAATCTCATTTTTGAAACAGTTATTTCAAGATGATGACACGAAGATAGGACCAATTTCATTCATGGGAGCTACATGCTATTTGAAGCGCCAGTCACAGGTACGTAGTCGATATTCCCCATCTCTACCTCGTTCCATGCTCTTCTATTTAATAAATGTCAAAACACAGTAATTCATATCAGTGAGTAGGTCTTTGCAAATTATTCAAACAGGTTTTAAAATTATTTTAACTGGTGCTTACAATACTGCAACTGTACAATGCTTCTGTTTGTGAAACTATGCTTAAATAATAATTCAAACACATAGCAAGTGTCTAGAGCTTTATAAACCATACAGATACAAAAAAATTGCTAAAAAAAAAAAAATTAAAAAAAAAAAGAAAAAAAGTTAGTGCATCTATATTCCAGAAAAATGAGGAAAGAGTTTTCTTCTTTTTCCTGTCTTTTTGTGCTATCAATCTCCCAGATGATTGGGATATTTTTTCTTCTTATACTGAGATTATTTTTTGGTGTTAATGCATCACAGCACAGAAATTTAATATTAGATTAGTAGTCATTGATATGGAAAAGAAAGAATTATATAATATTGTTCATATCTTTTCTAAGGTAGTAGAAAGGCAACAAATGGAAAAGACATGACTGGCTAGAACACACACAAAATACTACAAAAGTTATTAGTTTTCCTGTTACTTAAGACATGTAGCATGGCACAAGGATTGTGATAATACTTTATAATCTAAACTGTGCCATGAAGTACTTTAAAATGCAGCAGGAAAACAAAGTAATTTTACAATATTTTATTGTATCTTCATAAAGTCACGTACTTCAGCATAAGTGTAACAGATGTTTTCTTATACTAAATATATGGAATATATGTTACTTTAAGAGTAGAATGATAGGTGATGAATGACAGGTTTTGCTGAGTTCAGTGCTTGAAATCTAACCCACTCATCAAAATGCTCTTTATTTATAGTATGTGGATCTGACCTTTACAATTACAGCATTGAAGGGTCACTCATCCTGAAGTCCAAATTAGAAGAAACCCCCAACATTTTCTGATATCTGTCATAAGTCTCAACTAATATTTTTAGCCCATTTTTAGTATTTTAGCAAGACCACAGCCTTTTCCAATATGCCTTTGGCCCAACTTCCTTAGAAATTATGTTATGTAAGATCATGTAAGACACTGAAGCTAAGGCTTCAGATCTAGATAATTTTGAGGGTGTCTTCTAAGTTAGATGAATGAGTTGATTGTTAAATTTCCAGAGTTTAGTCATTGAAAACTTTCAGTGTTATCAAAGCCCAGGACATTTCTCTTAAAAGCCCCCATACCTCAGATTCCCTTCCTTTCTCATTTAAACACAGACATACTTTATTTCCAGGCCATCATAGTGGCTCCAGTGCTGGTGTTAACAGTCATTAGTCCCAAGCTGTTCCATAGTCACTACAGCATCAGCCAAGTCTCTGACTTTATACAGCTTCAGAAGTTTTACTGTAGCCTGCTCATTTTGAGAAGAGGAAAAGGACTCCCATTCTGACTCACACAAATTTCATTGGGAATTATTCCACTGAGGTCAAGGGGAAAAGGTGTCTCTTTCAAAGATACAGTGCCTACTCTTAGAAAAACATGGATAATTCTTCGAGGGTGTATGCATATGTTTTTCAGTTTTACACATGGAAGTTAGTATGACATGTAATTGAAAACATAAATAATTAATGTAATACTGGCACATGAGTTAGGTGTAGTTGCTTGAGTTGTTGGCTCATGCCAGCGGAAACAGCAGCGCGGCATATTTTTCATGTGGTTTAAAATCCAAGCTGTTTTAAATATTACTGAGCACCAAGCAAAGTAGTAACTTAAGTCCATTAGGCTTCTTAGAATTTCCTCCTTGAATTGTACCTGGGACTAGCCAACTAAAACCACAGTAATCTACTCATCCTTCTGGAATCACTTAGTAGATTTGTAGGCTTTCTGATGTGCTCATTTCCATACTATCTGACAAGTAACAAGTTCATTGTTGTAACACAGACATTCCCCTTTCGCAAACACATCAATGAGGTTCAGAGTGGCTTGTTTAACTTCCACAGGAGGTCAGCAACAGGACATGACTGGAAGGTTAGATCTTCTCAAGCCTAGATTTGTATCTGAATAACTTACTTAATTTCTTGATGACTAATTCATTAGCAGAAATTTTTCCCTTGTAGTGGTGAAATAAATCCAAAGGAGACATTCATGATTTCTCTGGATTCTACAAACCTGGTAAATATTTTCAGTATCAAAAGCCTGAAAAAGCAGACTGAGTCCAGCTCCACAGCAGCACAAAAGTGGCAAGCCACCTGCAAACCTCAGAAGGTTCAGAGGTTCAGTTTGAAGACCTACCAAAAAGTTCAAATACTTGTACAGAGTTTATCCAAACTATCCGAACCCTCAAGAATGCAGACATGGGCCTCTTGAGAACAGACATTTTAGTTCAATTTCCATTAGTTTCTGTTTCCTTTTATGCCTGAAATGCAACAAAACCTGCCTTTGAGTTTGGATTGTTTTTTGTTTGGGTGTTTTGGTTTTTTCTTCGTCTTGAGTGGTCTAAGTGGAGCCAGAAGCGTCACTCAGAGGCACAGATTTACACTGAAGTGCAATGGGGACTTTATCTAAACTCATCAAGGTTCGGTTTGAATTTCCAAGAGTGTGCATGTGCTTGTGCATGCACGCATACGCGTGTAACATATTTCAGTCTATACTTGTTGGCTCATTCATAAGGGATAATGTTACAATTAATTCCCCACAGCCCTCAGTGATGAGAAAGTAGCCACCTGGTACATCAACATGTTGCTATTTGAACATTTCTCATTAACTCCCAAGAATCCAGCCAACTCAGAAATTGCTTTCAATACCTGGTTGCCTCCAGGACTGAAGGAAATTGCAGGTACCCAGCATCGATGTGGGCAGGCTCAGTATGCTGCTCACTCAGCTGCCTGTCTGGGAGGGAAGCCTGCTGCATCTTTAGTGAGCAATTGCTGATGCAGTTGTTAGCATTGCTATCTCCAAGTCATACACTTTAAAGAGCCACTGAATTGCCATCATTCATTCACTCTACATGTGTCAGGACAGGGATCCATGGGAAGGCCTGCAGTGACTGATGGAAGTAGGACAAGTCCATTACCTTTTCAGTGCATTGAGAGGGTGGAGTTGCAAAAACTGCACAAAGCACTGATTTGCCAACCATTGTTGAATAATTAAACAAAAGATAACAGGGATTTATTTTTCTTTGCTTACTCTAATATTTTTGGTGTTTGTCCTCCTCTGTCATTTCCTTCAAAATAAAAGGTGACTTTTCAAAAAAAAGCTAGAAAGAATTCCCACCTTTGAGAACTAAGGTTCTTGAGAACCAAGACTCAGTATCTATTTTAGCTTCTGCAGTCCACAGGAAAAAAGAGAATGAAAATTCCTCTACAGGCTTTGCACCAAAGAAAGCCCAAGAGGTATCTGATTAGCTATAATTTTTGAGTGTGTGGCCCATAGACATGTGACTAGTTAATTGGCACCATAATGTAACACCGCTTTCTTAAATTTTTTCTTATTTTCAGTAAAATTATTCAGCAAATGTCACAACCTTTTAACCTTTTACATCTTTCAAGGACATATGAATAAGCATAGAAAAAGTTTTAGAAACTTATATTATCCTATTCCGTAGATGTACAGAGCAAGCTTTCTCAGATTTTCTAAATATAGCTGGGTTTAGTCAAAAATTTTGAACCTAATAGCTTTAGCACATTGTACAAAAATATTTGCTCAGGTTCATTGTTCACAAGCATTTTCCTTTCACCCCTCCTTCCTCCTGCCCCATACTTTCTCTCCTTAACTAAACACATAGGAAATTAACGAAGTCTATGACCTAACAAGTGGCAATTCATAAATTCATTAGATTAAAAAAGACTAGCAACATAGCAATTCCTTTAATAGGTTTCCTTCCAATCTCCAATTTACATTTCTGTCTGCCCTGGCAAAGATATTACTTCGTTAAGACTTTTTTTTCTTCCCCTAAATTAGAGAAATGTTAATGACTTCTCTTATTTATTGCTTCCATATGCAAGTAGTTATCTTTCTTGCAAATGGAAATGAGACCCAAAATTGCAACAAATGGGGCCAAGCCGCTGAGTGCATGTGTTCCTTTTTGGAGAAAGTACATATGCCTGATCGAATTAACTTTAACCTCTCTGTCCATTGAACAGACATCCTCTAATGTGGGGGCTTTTAAAACTGTTCTCGTTAAATTTATTTTGAATCGCTGAGAACACTCTATCACGGTTTCAGCAAATAACCTCTGATAATATTAAACACCTGGTAAGCACAGTACCCCAGGGACCCCGTGCTGCCGTGTTTGACCTGTGACCTCCGGCAGTGAAGTTCGGCCCTTGTGATCCACTTGGATTCAGACAAGAAAGCTATTCTGAAGGAAAACACCTGCTTGTGAGGGCTGACCCCAAGCCAGTGCATGGCTGAAAAAAGTCAGCTGGGTAGAAAGAGACCAGAGCCCCATGCAGGTGTTTCCTACAGCACCACACACCTAAAAAACAAGGAAAAATAAAGGATAATGTGGGTAACAGTTAGGCATTCTCTCACCTGTTTATTTGGGTTAGTGTTGCTCGAGCTTCTCCCAGTGGTTGCCAAGGAAATGAAGAAGAACTCAGTGGTTCTGCATTTCTGAGGCTCCAGGGACTAAAGTTTGACCAGCAGAGAACCCTGTCTTGGTGGACTTGCATGAGACTTACAGCTATGGCAAGAGACATCTGGAGGCCTCATCCTTTCTTTCCTACCCACAGCCTTTGCTGCAGTTTCCATGCTCAGGAAAAAAAACCCCAAACAAACCAAAAACCAGTGGATGGCTTCTTCCTTGGGAAGGCCTTTTTGGCTTTTATTTTCCTGTTATTGTGATGTCTTTTCAAATAACCTATCTCTATTTTAGAAATGCATTTTAAATTAAGGGTTAAAAGCACCAAAACCAGAACCTCTTGCTAGGAAGGAGGAAGATGAAAAACCTCAACTTGCTAAGTTAAGGTTTTCACAGCAATTCATTTCATGCCATGTGATAACGATTCTTTTTAAGTAGAGTGGGCCCTACATTCAGTTAGGTTTTTTTAGTCAAATATCACATTACTTATTTTTGTCAGCAGGTCTGCACAGTGACAGGGCAATGAGTGGAAAATATTTAATCTATCTCTTTATTTATTAAGTGAGTATCACAAAATAAGATGACAGGGATGGAAACCTAACCCTTTTGAAATTCTTCTGTTAATTTCTTCATACACTTTTCTCCAAGGTCACTGTTCGATGAGGGACTTGAATGTGTCTCAGTCACACAGCCAAGGGCTGTCAACACACTTGCATTCACCTGATGAGAGCACCATCAGCTGGCATCAATAAAATCCTTCCATTCCCAACAGTCCCAGACCCTGGAATTCTGAGATATTAAACAGCCAATTCTGGACCATTCAGAAAGAGCTCTGGGGCAGTAGTAGAGGGAAAGGAGAGTTCTTCAGCAAGAAAAATTCAGCTATGACTTGACAGAATTTATTTCAGCTTGGCTTTTTATAGCCTCAGATCTGAATTGCTTTCCATCACTCTGCCAAAGGCAGGGTTTGTAAGCCTGTCCCAGATATGAGGGGTCAGTGCAGTGTGCCTTGCTCAACTAGTCTCATGAATATAACTGGATTAAAAAAAAAAAATTTAAAAAAAAGAAAAAAAAATGAAGAAAGGAAGGAAAAAGAGAAAGAAAAAAAAAAAAGAAAGAAAGAAAGAAGGAATTATTGGCAAGCAGAGTGGTACTAGCAATTTGCCTTCATCTTTTGCCCAGCATCTTGAGTCTGATAAAGACCAACATCTGAAAACAATCATTGAAGCATATTAGGGTTTTTTTCCAAGTCATATCATACTACAGTGTAATAATGAGACATTTACTCTGCAGTATTTTAGGGTTTAAGCAATTTGCAATCTATTTCCAAGATGACTGAGATGGAAGCAGGAAGAACACAAGTTCTTTAAGTAACTTCCTCACTGTTCCCTAGTCATACACTGGGAACACTTGACACCCAATTGCATTCATCCTGCTGGAAGTAAATGCAAGTCATCACTTCGCATAAGGCTCTTGGTATGATTTCTGCCAGGGCTGATAACAATGTCCTATTGCTGATGAGCCTCTGTCAGTTTCATTTAGCAGTGAGAATGTCAAATTGTCAAGTGTTTTTAAGAGTGGAAGGTGAGAGACAACCAGTACCAATTTCACTTGGAGCCAGAGGGTTGAATGCCCCCCACATGTCCTCACTATACAGGGTAACTCAATGTGATGGGAGGCTGTAGCCACTGGAAAAACAGTGAAGACATTTTTTAAGATTACGCTCCTGGGAGTGTAAAAGGACAGTATCTTTGCTTATTCTTTAGAGAAACTCCAGGCTGTCTCTAACAACAGCATAAAAATTAAATTAAATCCAGACATTAGGCCTGAATATTCCTAGTCTATCTGTAAGTCCTCTGTTCTTCAGGGACTTCCTTCTGCCTGCCTATAGCACTCCTCTTGCTTTAACTTCCCTACTGTTGCCAAATAGTGATGCACAGTCATTATTCCATACAGAAGGAAATCTGTCCTGTAAAGAATCACAATAGTTAATCAGGTTGCTTATGCTGTGCTCAAATATTAAAGCACTGACAGTGCAACCCAGGTCCTAGCAGATAAATGCCTACTTTGCACCACTGTCTCCAGTAAGGCAGAGGAGTTGAATTTCTCACCCACATTCCACCAAGGTTCCCCATACTTCTTGCCAACATGGATAGCAGGGCACCTCTGAGGTTCCTGATTATTTAAATAGCTAGAAAACCACCTCAAACAAAGGAGTTGCCTAGTAGAAGCATAAAGAATAATTTAGATTTGGAATTGAGGACTGCTGAGAGTAACCTGCATCCTTTTGCATCTCTCAGGGAAGTTTTTTCAGGCTGAGCCTGGTAGAGAAGCCAGCCTACTACAAGTCACCTTCTTACTGTTCTGCAGCCAAGAGACATGTCATCTTTCAGGACTATTAGCTTGGTGGCTTTCACTAAAATATGAACACCAAACACTCCAGAAAAATACCATCATAAAGGCAGCTTTTGTCTTTATTAAACTTTATCTTCTGGTTTAACTTCAAGTAATTAACTTTCCACACTGTCTGTTCTAATAGCTTCCTCTTCTGCTCTCCACCATCAGCTGCCTATTCCAACCCCTCTCTGCATGAGCAGAGGCCCACTACAGCACACCAGACACTTTACCTGATATAATCCCAGGACTATCTCTTTATTTCCCATGTGCTGGATATCTGTTTAGTTTCCTCACTGCTTCTTTCCTCATGCATGTTATGCCATGGCATTGTCCACATGGCAATCTCAGTTTCCAGCTGAGAACTAATCTTAGCAGGAGCTTTTCAATAAAGTTTTATTCACTGTTTTGCAGTCTGAAATAATTACTACTGTCTCCCAATTTCTAGGTGTTAATGACAATTTTGTGAGAGGGGAAGGAATAAATCATAAAGAGGCTGTGTTTTCTCTTTCCTCAACATCTGTCTCAAGTGCTCTGCCTAAAGTGTTCTATTGAATTTAGGAAGGGTTATTTATTTATTTTAAATTGATTTTTTTTCCTCTTGCTTTGCTCTCATGAGTAAAATAGAAAAGGAAAAACAGCTGTTTGAGATAAAATCATCCTGCACAACAGCCACCTGGTAATGAGACTATCTGAATTGTTAACAGTAAGGATAAAAGTGAACAAAAAATTTTAGAAAATATGTCTTCCTTTTGGTCTTGGGCATATGCTACCCTCTAATTAATGTAGTTAAGGCTTTTTGTTTCCTCACTGCAAAGGTAAATTTTTCCAAAGATGCTTAATGTATCCATTAATGAAGCAACAAGTTTACGAGACAGAGCTGAAATGCAGTGAGTCATTTAGTTTGGTACAGAAAAGCTATACTTACTTTACTAAGGTTTTCTTTAAAGGGTTTAAAGGTGCATATCATGCTACACCATTTGGATCAGGCTTGGAGCAGACAAACCACAATTCAAAATACTGCTCCTATGATACTCAAGAAAGCATAGATTTAGGCAGGCATGAAGGGATTCCCATCAGGATTATTTCCTTTATCATGTCCTTTGAAACATCATCCTGATTTTCTAACATTGGAGTTTCTTCTCTCCTCTACTTATAAGAAATCTGGACTTTTACAAATGAGGAACAAGTGGGACACAAGCACAAAGATGGTGAGACAGTCTTAACTCTACTGTTAAAACATGTTCAGAAAGAAACAACAAAAAAAAAATCATTGATAGACCTTGGAAAAAAAAGCAGCACCTCTCCAGTTGCTCTCTAATCAGTCCCAGGTACAGATTTATTATGGGCTAAGAAGGAAAGCAGAATTGCTTTTACTACTGCCTGCCAAATGCATAATTGTAGCTGTTTAGGAAAGAATGTTCTCCTTTTTCCCAGCTTGTTGGAGTGGTAAATTACTCTTTCTTTAGTTTTGTGGAAAAACACATTCTCTCTGGAAAGTAAACCTGATACTATACATACTTTGATTTTTACGCCCTTTCTATTAAACAAGTTTAGCTGAGTAATATGTGATCTCCTTTGGTACTACACATGTGCATAATCAAATCAAAGGCCTGACACAGTTCTCCACATAACATGCAGTATTTTAAATACTGTCTTATTCAGACAACTGGTGATGAATTTACAAAAGCTCTTACCTGCCATTCTGGAAAGGTTCACTTGAGCAACTCTGAAAAGGCAAAGAGAAAAAGAAGGAAAAAGAAGGTGCATAAATTATTGTAGCCCTGGGGCAGTGTGTGAGTTTTACAGGGCTATTTATTTTGCTTTTCAATAAAAATGTGTAATAGACCCACCGGACCTATTACTTGCCCACTGGACCCATTACCTCTATTGAACAAGGGTAGCACAGCTTAAAGAGAGGGGTGATTGGCAGCCAAGCTTCTCCAGTCCAGCCAGGGCTGCACCAGGGATGCAGCCTGCTGCAGATCCTGCAAGCCTGCTTCCCACCTTCCCCACAGGGAGACAATGCAAAGACAGAGAGAGAGGCTGCAGAGAGCCCTGGTGTCAGAGTGGCAGCAGAAAAAGTACATTATGGCCATGACAAAAAGCAGGTATGAGCTTTATATTGTTCAGCCAGGCATCTTCCCAACTTGAAGCTGTTCAACAGGACAGGTCTGGCCACGCAGAGCTACAGCTGGGACAAGATGTCATCAATTAGGAAGGGATTAATGACAATCTGTCCTTCCTGAGGTCTTGATCCAACAAGGTGCTGAGGACCAGGACCTCAGTCTGGCCAAGCACAAGGTACAGGCTTATGTACTTAGAGTTAAGCACATACGAAAGGGCTCTCCAGCTAAGTCCTTCCTTGTTTTCCAAACTCTGATTACATTCTTGTCACGGTGTTCTGTACTTTTAAGGTTAAACACATTTTACTCAAATTTTCAGACTTCATGCAACTGCTAAATAATTAATCTCCATAAACACAAAATTTAGAAAAACCTGTTTAACACTGGCAATTAGAATTAAATATTTCATATTAGTTGAAGTCCCACATTACTGATGTCCTCTTTGTGTTGGTGCAAACTGATACAGAGACACCATACTTTGCCTGTATTCTTACCAAGTCTGATATGTGGCAGGAATGTGAATGTATCCAGCAGTTTCCCAAGGAAGGTCTGCAGAATTACAGCATTCTTAGAAGAAAGAAAATAAAAGAGAACTTACGACATCCCTAGAAAAATTCCTACAAAATTTATTCCAGTCAAAATAGCTCTCACACTCCATGAATTTAGAAAGTTCAGGTGTGTTTCCCCTGGGAAAAAAAAGGAGGGGAAATAAATCGTAATAACATAAATTCTTAAAATAAAATTAATAAGTAGGCAGAAAATTTGTTGGGTTTTGAGTTGATTTTTTTTTTCATTTTACTCAGTTGGTTTGTCTGCGATTTTTTTAAACTTATTTATTTTTAAGTTATGGATGCATCCTTCCCATCAAGGATGCATTTTACTTAAATATAATACCAAAATCTACCAGAGAACCATAAAAGATAGTACTATGTAATTCAACACCCACACTTCTGAATTTTTTTGTGTGCGTAGGCTTCAAAAACTCAAGAAAAATAAGCATTCTTACTTGCATTCTGTAGTTGTGAAAACTGATAAGAAACGGCTTACTTGTCCAAGGAGATATTGCCAGTCGTTGGAATGGAAGCACTGGAGAGCTCTGTTCCTTCAGCACACAGAGGTTGCAGTTCCATTGGTATTGCAAACAGCTTCAATAGATTTGCTTCAGTTTGCAGTCCTGAAGCCTTCCCAAAATCCCTCCAGAAGCAGAATCTCTGGTTCACATGTGTCTTGAGCCCACCAAGAAACCCTTGGTAGTTTTGTATGAAGATACCTTATATCTTGATCTGCAGAGTTGTGTCAAGGCATAATGGTGTCCTTACATCTCAGCCACTCCCTCTGCTACCTGTACCTTTCTCAGTCTGTGCTGCATCAAATAAGAACCTCACAAGCCTTGGAGCCTTCCTAATCCCCTTACTGCTAACATTGGTCCCAGCATACCAAAAACCAATTTGGAAGGAGTGAAGGTGCACCCCTGGCCAGTACTTCTATGCAGGGAGAGTACTATCATACATATCTATTTGGCACATTCCCCAAAAGGAGTTCTGCTCAGTGCTTTTAAAACATAAAATCAATGTTTTTAAAACATAAAATCAATGGTCTTGAGCTTCCAGAAATGGTGTATGGAGTTGCTAGGCTTCCTTTTGTGGCAGCCGAGGCCACAGGAAACAGATGCTCTTCAATTCCCATCTTCAATTTCCCATCTGAGTACATGTTCATGTAGCACACTTTTTCTACTGTTTTAATTTAGCCTCTAATCTTTTTAAAAAATATTTAATAGTGGTGATGATGATAACAATAATAGTAATAGTAATAGTAATAATAATAATAATGATTAAAAAAATTTGTTATCTTATAGGTCCTTCTCCTAGCTCCTAGCGGCTTGCCTCTAACATAGAGCTACTCATTGGTATAGAAACAAGCTAGAGGAAAGAAGTGTGGTGGTTGCTGCTCTTTGAATACTGGTATATATACATGTTGGAACTGATATTTTTATAATTGCACACAGGAAAAAGAAATTTAGATTAGAAATTTTCTAGTTTAGAATTTTCTAGATTTCTTTTGGAAAATCTGTGAACGATGTCAACTAGAAATCTAAAATGCACTTGAATATTTGCTCTCCATTTCTTTTCTTTTTATTGCATAAAGCAATCAAAGGAGAGAGATTTCTATTTAAGCGTTAAGTAGGTTGCCAATGGTGATTTGTACTTTAATCTTTTTAATTTTTAGTTGTTTTTATCTCTATAAAAATTATAAAGATTGGATGTAACATGAGCATGAAGCAGAGGATAAACTGGAATGAAATTCAGCCCCTGGGCTTGAGTCTAAAGCTGTAAAACAATCCTTCCCGGCCACTGTCTTGGCCCATAAATTGGGAATGAAGCCACTGAACTTTCTATTCCTTTTTAAGGGTAGTAAGAATCACTCACATGTAGCTGCCAAACCAGAATATTTTTTAAAAAAAGCTGGCTCAGCCTGAACTAAATTAAACAGGTTTTGTTTCTTCTTGAAGAAATGAGGAAAAAAAAAAGGACAAAAGTGTTTGGGTCAATTGGGAACAGAACACTTCATTTAGAGGAACTGGATATAAAAGCAAATGAAGCAAAGAGACAGGTCCCAGAAGGAGAGAGATGGTTCACCCCTTTTATCCAAGAGTCCAGTAGTTAAAGTGCCATATAAGACACAGGAGACCTGCATTCCACACCACTCGTGAGAATTTAATGTATAGCCTAACTCCCAGTCTACAGCTACTTCTACCATCTGTTAATCTCATTTTCTGAAAGGAAGGATATTTCATGGAACTGCACATGGGGGACATGGGGGGAAGAAGGGACTCAGTGATTCAGACCTACAACCACATAGACTGAAAAGGACCTCAAGAGCTCTCTGGGCCCATCTTCTACTAAGAGGAGGTCTATTCAAATCAGGTGGTGCAGGACAATGTCCAGTTTAACCTTGCACAACTCTAAGGACAGAGATCCCACAGATTCACTGGATAACCTCGTCCTGTGTTTGATCAACATCATGTTCAATCAAAAACCAATGTCTTACATCAAGAATTTTTGTATTTTCATGTGTTTCAAACAGGGTCAGTTGCCTCCTGTCCTATGCCTGCACACATCTGGAAAGAGTTTGGCTTTTGTTCTCTCTTGCTGGGTAGCTGTAGACAGAAAATAGATCCTTCTGAAAACTTCTCCAGGATTAGCAGATCCAACTGCCCCAGCCTCTCCTAATATAGCATGGAGTTTGCTATGTGGACTGGGAAACCCCAAACTTGGCACAATATTTTACACATGCCAGATAGAGGGGAAAGATCATTTCCTCCACCTTTGACTAGGTAAGGAAAGAGCCAACACAGCTCAGGATGCCCCTGGCCCCCATTGCTCCAAGAGCAGGTTTCTGGCATATGCTTGATTTAATCTCCAGGACCTCCCAGATCCTTTTCTCTGAAGCTGATATCCCAGGTGGTAGCTACTGAAAGTCCAGGTGTCCAAAAATGCTAGATAAACAGCTACTATATGCACAGTAAATCTGTGGATATGTGGTTGTTCATTCTGGAAATCAATCCCATAGTCTCACACAACGAGGCTGTGAAGCCTTTGACACAGTTCCCCACAACATCCTTCTCTCTAAACTGGAGACAGATGGATTTGATTGGTGGATTGTTTGATGAGGATAAGGAATTGTTTGGACAGCTGCATCCAGAGGGTAGTGGTGAATGGTTCACAGTCCCAATGGACATTAGTGACAGTGGTGTTCCTCAGTGTTGTTTAATATCTTCATCAGTGACACAAAAGGATCAAGCGAACCCTCAGCAAACTTGAGGATGACACTGAGCTGAGTGGTGTTGTTGCCACACCTGAAAGATGGGATGGCATCCAGAGGGACCTGAACAAGCTCAAGAAGTGGGCCCATGGGAATGTCATGAGGATTAACAAGGCCAAGGGCAAGGAATGGCATCTGGGTCAGGGCAACCTCCGGTATCAATAGAGACCGGCGGATGAACAGATCAAGAGCAGGCCATCTGAAAAGGACTTGGGGGTGCTGGTGAATGAGAGGCTGGACATGACCCAGCAATGTGCACTCACAGCCCAGAGAGCCAAACGTGTCCTGGGCTGCATTCAAACCAGCGTGGCCAGGAGGGTGAGGGAGGGGATTCTGCCCCTCTGCTCTGCTCTGCTGAGACCCCACCTGCAGTGCTGCATCCAGCTCTGGGGTTCCCAGCAGAAGAAGGACATGGACCTGTTGGAGCAAGTCCAGAGGAGACCATCAAGATGATTAGTGGGATGGACCAACTCTTCTATGGGGAAAGGCAGAGAAAATTAGGATTTTTCAGCCTGGAAACAAGAAGGCTTTGGGGTGACTTAATAGTGGTCTTCCAGTACCTGAAGGGAGCCTAAAAGACAGAGAGGGACATTTTACAAGAGCATGTAGTGACAGGACCAGGGGGAATGGATTCAAGCAGAGAGTAGGTTTACATTAAACATTAGGGAAAAAACCCTTTACTCTGAGGACGGTGAAGTGCTGAAAGAGGTAGCTTATCGAAGGTGTGGATGCCCCATCCCTGGAAGTCTTCAAGGCCAGGCTGGATGGAGCTCTGAGCAACTGGGTGTAGTGAAAGGTGTCCCTGCCTATGGCAGGGGGGTTTAAACTAGATAATCTTTGCCTTCCAACCTGAACCATTCTATGATTCTATGATCTTTAATTTTTTTCTGGTGAAAAGCTTGGAATTCTTAAGTGACCATCACCTTATTGTCCTCTGATATGTGTTACTGATTAACATGATAATGGAATTACATTAGTAAGAACTGTCTTGCAAAGAGCAGAAAAGATTTTTTGATTGCTGATTTAGCAGTGGTAGGATGGGAATGGTGGAATATTTGGGATTAGTTGAGATTAACCAAACATTAGTACCTCTAAAATTAAAGAGAAGAATGCTATAATCTTTAAGAACATATCATGAACTGGTGTTACAAAGGGAGAAAGAAGCCAAGGAAATTGTGTGGCACATAATGACATGCGTTCAGTGAGCTTCCCCAAGGGAGTGACTGACACCAGTACAAATTGTTTCACCATTTCAGCTCAGTTACAAATGCAGCCATGCAAAGATGGCTGGAAAGCTCTCTTTCACTCTCTCACTTACCCATACATGCACATACATGCGCATTCCCCCACAGACACAGACATCTGATGTGTACTGTAAATTTCCATAATGTGCTTAAGGATATGAGGAATTATTTAAAAAGGCTAATTACTATCACTGCCTCTTTTATACTGTCCTACAGATTGCAGAGGCTCCTTGAAAGCTCACTTACCCTTTCATATCTTGTCTTCTGATAAAACACAGAATTGTGGCTTACAGATTTGTGCAATGGGTTTGTCCTCATATAAAAACACTGTGCAAAATCGTTGTGTGCTTTTGTTGGGGAGAAGGAAAAGCAAATAATGCAGCAGTATCCCTCTGTTATATGATGCATTTCCATAAAGATCATATGAATGTTACAGATATTTTGGGTGATCATAGACTAGAAATCTTTCCTTTAAGCAGAATATGGATCGTATAGAGAAATACAGTACATCATAGAGGCATTGAAAAAATTATTTTTTTTCAGAGTGAAATTTGTTAAAATGCTTTTACATTCAGAATAAAAGTCAAAGCATTAGAACAATGGAATTGTGAAAGGCTTCAGTTTCCTCAAATGTGAGAATTTTCACTTCAATTTGATTTATGAATAATGTGCACATAAGCAATTTATGTGTTTTGGGGGGGTGTTATGTGGTAAATATATTTAAATATTTAATATTTAAATATATCTTTATGCATATATATAATAATCTAAAAATTAATAAATAATCCAAAATGCTATATAGGCTTAGTCATAACATAACCAGTCCTGACTCCTATCTGATCGAGACAATGGGTTCAGAATTTCAAAAGAAGAGCTTTCCATTCAAAACTAGCATGTTCTCTTTCCTCTTGCTTAAACAAACTTTTCATATAATAAAGTTTTCATTTTTGCCTCTGGATTGCTTAGGTCATAGAATCATAGAATTATAGAGTCATAGAATAGCATAGGTTGGAAAGGACCTTAAAGATTATCTAGTTCCAATTCCCCTACTCTGGGCAGGGACACCTTCCACTAGACCAAGTTCCTCCAAGCACCATCAAATGTGGCCGGGTGGGCTGTTACCAGAGCAGAGTAGGGATCAAGTGACCTTCAGTAAGTGTCCCCTCCCTCGGCCTCTTGGCCACACCACTTTTGATGCAGCCCAGGACACTACTGGCTGTCTGAGATGCAAATGCACATGACTGGATCATATCCAGCCTCTCATTCACCAGTACCCCTAAGTCCTTCTCAGCAGGGCTGCTCTCATCTGTCCATTCCCCAGCTTGTGTTGATACTGGAGGTTGCCCTGATCCAGATGCAATTCCTTGCCCTTGGCCTTGTTAATCCTCATGAAATTCCCATGGACCCAGTTCTTGAGCTTGTTCAGGTCCCTCTGGATGCCATCTCATCCTTCAGGTATGGTAACAGCACCACTCAGCTTGGTGTCAATCTACAAATTTGCTGAGGGTGTCCTTGATACTCTCTTCTATGTAACTGATGAAGATATTAAATAAAACTGGTCCCAGAATGGGCTCTTGAGGGGCACCACTTGTCGCTGATGTCAGATGGGACTCAGAGGTGTTGATCACTGCCCTCTGGATATGACCATCCAACCACTCTCTTACCCATCAAACAGTCCACTCATCAAATCTCTCCAGCTTAGAAAATAGGATGCTATGGGAGATTGTGTCAAAGGCCTTACAGAAGACCAGGTAAATTATGTCATTAGCCCTTCCCTTTCCCTTCATCATAGGTTGGTCTGACAGGACATGTGCTTCATGTCAGCTCTGGTGGCTGTCTCAAATCACCTCCCTGTCCTCCATGTGTGTTGGCACAGCTTCTGGAAGGATCTGTTCCATGATCTTCCCAGGTACAGTGGCAAGGACAAGTCAATAGTTCCCAAGGTGCTCCTTTCCACGCTTTTCAAAGATGGGTACAATGTTTCCCTTTTTTCAGTCACTGGTGATTTCACCTGACTTCCACAACTTTTCAAATATCATTGAAAATTGGTTTGGCTTGTGAATCATACATTAGTACACAGGTTTTTGTCAGTCTCCTTTTAAGTGTTTCTAAAGGTTTAATGCCTTACAATTCACCAATCTTGGTGTTCATAAACCACTAGGAAATTATTCATGCCTTGGCTAACTCTTTACAGGTGTTCTGTGACTGATCGTAATATATTGTGAAATATAGTATATTAGACTCTGTTGGAAGACCATCAGTGGTATTTTTTGATTAAAGGAGAACTAATATTTGGTCTGTAAAGTTTAGTGGCTTCACAGCCCTTATTTCATTTCACTGTTCAGACATTTGCATTCACTCACACCATGCACACATGCATTTGACTAACAACACTATCAGCAGAACTGGGCTGCGACTCTCTGTGTGTATGAGTTTGTATCTCCATGTATTTCTACAAGGACATAACTCTGCACACATTTACATACAATATATGCACTGAACCAGGTCTCACTTTTGGTTTTTCTTATCTAGACATGGTAACTTGTTATATCTGGATTTCAGTTACTTCCAGGAAGGACTAATTAAGAATCTGAATTTTAGTTTTGGAGCATGCAGATCAGATTTTGCCAATAAAATAAGAAATACAGAATCTGACCCTGTACTTTATGCAATAGGCTATCAATAAAATCCTTTCAATTCTACAAATGCAACAAAACTAAAGTTGAATTAATTTCACATACTTTTAGCGATATGAAAATTGAGCATCCAGTCTAAACTGGTAACCGAAGCTAGATAAAATGTCACTGCAAGCAGTAATAAATTTGTAGAGGGCAATTGATCCTCAAAAGGTGCATCTAAAATAGATGGAATGAACTGCCTCCAAAACACATATGCACCTCTAACTGCAGTGACTATAAATGAACTCTACATGACCATTTGAAATAGGACATCCCACTGTTGGATGGCTGAAATTAGGCTGAGACATATCCCACCTGTAAAAAGAATTTATTGCCAAGACAAATTCATTAATATCACAAGTATCTTTAAAGATGCTTAAAAGGCCCTCTGGTTCTGCTGAGATGGATCTTAAGGAATTCCAACTCTGGGTTGCAGTAAGTAGGAAAGGTCACTGGAAACTCCTGAAAAATTAACCTGTTACTGTGTTTATCAATGTCTTTGAGATGTGTCTCTAACAGATAAAAATATTCTAAAGAACTAAGATGTTTTCTCAACAACTTCAGAAACACACAGTTGGAAGGCAGCATTGCCATTTAGCAACTGCTCCTTAACAGAAGTTTTAGTATTCCTGTATTGCCGAAGGATGAAAAGAAATGCAAGCTGGAAAGCAACATGACAAATGAAGACAAGGACATTGCAGTACACACTGCAAATACTGAGAGGTGACCTGCAGGCTTCAAGAATCCTGTCTCCAGAGTTAAAGTAACAGAGACTGCAAAACACAAGGCTATAAATGACTGATGACATCCAGTATGTCCTTTGATGCTGCTCGCAACCCTATGCACTGGACGACCAGTCTGGCCTAATTTCAAAGTCTCTGACAATGGTAAATAACAAATGTTAAAAATCTGTACAAAAGCATCAAAGTTACAGGTGATACAAAGGGCAAAAGAAAAAAAAAAAAAAAGCAACAACCAAAAACTATAAGGAAAATCAACAGCATTGCCAATATCCTAGATGATAAATCCTGGAGACCTAAAGAAAGTAAAGAGTTAAAGGTTATTTAGAAAGACAAAAATAAAGGGTCATTGTCCAGAAGTTTTATAAGCAACAGTGTACATATAAATATATATATAGGATCATTGTCCAGAATTTATATAAGCAACAGTGTACATATAAATATATATATATATATGTATATGTATTATGTAATATATATATATATGTATTAGAAGGTGTGTAGGTAGATTGGTAGATTGAAAGATATAGAAATAGATAGATAGATAGATAGATAGATAGATAGATAGATAGATAGATAGATATAGATAGATAGACAGATAGATAGATAGACAGATAGATAGATGTAGGAAGAACTTCCAAAAGATGTCTAATTACTGACCTGAACCTGAGCAGAAAAGTATGATTAACTGAAGGATATGAAATGCTTTGAAATGCTTTTGTCCTCAATAACTAATACTTTGTTTTATTACTTAGTTTAAGAGAGCAGGCACAAGACTGGCACAGTTATATAATAAGAATGAGCATTTGTCAAACCATGGACTAGTCCAGAAGAACACAGGCCAGCCTGTCTGTGAGATAAGAGTTTCATGCCTGTTCATAGAGGGTGAGTCAAGTCCAAGTAGATTTGTAGCTTGGAATTTCTAAGCAAAATAAAATATCATATTGATTAGAAAGACACTTAGTATAGGGGCAAGAATATTCCAGAGTCAACTCCTTGGCTTGCACACAGCGACAGCTTCTTCAGTCTTAGCTTCGTGCACTGTGAGAAGTTCCAGTGACTCCAAAGGGAGTTAGTATGCCAGGTAAAGCATGTGTGCAAGTCTTTACAGGATGAAAAAATCCACTAAAACTGCCTTAACTATCAAATAGCATATGCAGTCCTGACTGAGTTTGGCAAAACACGTAGATGTTCATATTGCAGAAAATTACACTGTTTATAATAAAATTCTTTAATGTAAATGACTGCACTAACAAAGGTAGATTAATAAATTTTTCCCCACTCCATATCTTCTTGGAACTGCTGTAGCTATGCACAGATATCATACCACCATATTTCAGGGTCAGATATCTAAGCAACAATGTGTCTGATATTTGTTTGGGTCAGTAATTTACCCCAAGAATTTGGGCTCTAGAAAATCTATTGAGAAAATCTGAATGCTAATTACAACTTTGGAAAAATATTGCTTAGGTCTCTTGAAGTAATATATTGTCATTCATGAGCTCATTTTTTTGTTCACATTTTGGTAAAGGAAGACTAAATAATTGGCATGAAAAGTTCTGAGGCATTAGATAAAGGTCAGATGCCAAATTATATCAAATTATACATAAAGGTATTTCCTGTGATTTAATGTAAGATATGCATATTTTACTATTTCTACCATGTTCTTTACCAAAATGTAAAAAAAAAAAACTGAACAAAGAAAATGCAAGAAACTTAGCTTATTACCATGAGTATCTCTTTTTACCATGTTCATTCCAATTCAATCCTCTTTAGCAAACTATAGGGACAATTGCCTAATTACGGGTAATTAAAGGTTTTTCACTATTAGAAGAAGTGACATGTGATATCTGATTTTTAATTATGAATAAATCTTGGTCTATTCATACCTGTAGTCTCCTAATTAACTTCTAAAATATTTATGAAGGGTTTAAGAAAACAGTCCTGAATTTAATTGTATGTTTCTTCTTGTTAATAGAATAAGGGATATTATATGGGGAACTATAAGCTATTTTAATTATCCAGTTTTTTGGGTATAAAACAATTCATGACTACTGAGGAAAAGGAAAATGTCTTAGAGAGCAGAATCTCAGCTGTTATAACTCAGTATATAAGTTTATAAGCTTATTTAATTGCAAATTTCACCATAAGTGGTTTTCATGTCTGAATAATATTCCTACAGCAACTGTTACAGCAAACTGTAACACATCTCATCTTTGGGTTAGATTTTTGGTCATCATCCAGGGATTAGCAAAAAAATCTAATAAATCATAAGTGTGCCTAACAATCTACATTCCTCCATCCACAGATTCAATCCTGTCCATAGGTAAATGCTGCTGGAATGCCTATAAATACATGCACATATGCTAGCAAATGACATACATACTTATAGGTTTAAAAATTGGTAATCAAATGTCAATATATTGCAGCAGGTCAAATTACCAGCAAATGTTTTACTAATTAACAGTAGAATATTATGCAATCAAAAAGAAAGGACTTATTCCCCGACTACAGCATGCCCATACTTTACACATATTTTTCAAATATGAAAATGTAAGAACCAGTGTGATGGCAGCACACATTCATTACTTGTGCAGACAGACAATTTTCAGCAAGCTAAGTAAAAACATCCAGCAGAAGCAATGTGTGGGAAACTATTTTACACACAAAAACTTATTTTTATATGGGTTCATTTTTACGGTAATTTTTTTGGAGACTAGGGAGGAAAAAAACGTGTGCATGAAGTTGATTTTAGTCTAGGTTACAGTGGGGGAAAATACATGCACAAACAACCAAGTACTACTGAATAATACTGTTTGGTTTTGATAGACCAAATATGCATGCTTGAAAAAACATGTCATAAATATTATCTGGTGAGGAAAAAAATGATCACACAGGATACAATTGCAAGGTTTTATTTGTTCATAAAATCGCTTTTCTGCAACTGCAGAATTTTTAGTCTGACAGTGTGTACTTGCACATATAAAGCAAATGAAAGTCTGAAAGATGAATTCTCCCATTCACAAACAATCTAAAGGGGAAGTATGGAAAAAAGATTATACTGTTTAATGTATTTGTATATAGCATTATAAGGGCTATGTAAGACTGTATTCTGGTTTTATAGAAATATAGCATACCAGAAAATGCTATTATATTCTCACATGAATCCACCATCATAATAAAAAATGGCTTCTTTGATTTCAGGGAAATACACCTTCTACTGATTATGGAACATAAATCCACTTTACACTTTTGAAATGCATCCAAAAGAGCTGAATCACAGCAATTTTCAGTGGAAATACCAATAAACAACATGGTTTTACATGCATATGTAAAAATTAAATACTCATTTAAGGCTAAAATGTGACTAAACCATTTTAAATGGCTTCTCCATTTCACAAACCGCAAGCACCTACACAAAATTAGTCAGCATCTAATGACTTTAAAAAACACCGAAACAATAACCATAAAACTTTAACCTCATCCTTAACCTCATCCTGCCATACACTTATTCTTGCTGTAGTTTCACATGGACTTCATATCAGTAATTGTATTGATACTACTCAGTCGTTCCTCCCCTGTGCCCTGCTCTTGCTTTATGACACTGTGTCTACTGTTGGATCTCATTATAAACCAAATTCACTATAATAGTATCAAAAATGAACGATGCAACTCTGCACTTTGTATAAACAGGGCAGGGATATTCTCCATGCACATCTCCCACCTCTTGCACCATGGTTTAGGTGCAAACGACTGAAAGATCAGTTTGCAAGCTTGGCTTTACACCGTGTGATTATTTCCATTGAACCTCTGGAAGTTATTTGCAGCAGGTAACATCAAGCATTTGACTGGAAAATGTCTACAGGGCTGGGATCTCAGTTGATTAACTGATGATGGGGGCATGAAGAAGTGGTGGGAGAGGGCAGATGGAAGATGGGGAACAATGTCCTTTCCTCCTTCACAAAGAATGCATGCTGATGCTCAGGTGTGGAAGATGAATGAACAGTAACTTTTCTGTGGTGTTGAAATACATAGTGACACAAAGCTGCTGGCTCCAGCAGGGTCTGCACAAGCATAAGGGATCTGCATGTTTTAACAGACATCAGTGCAGAGTCAGGACCAAATGCCAAACCATGCAAACCCCTTTCACAAACCCCCCAGTACTGCTTTCTGAACACTTAGATGAGCAATTGCTAATTCCTTGTACAAGGGTTGCTGGGAGTGGGCTCTCCACTTGCAAATCACCAAGACAAGGGATTTCAGGGCACACCTGATAGAGTACTTGAGTGTTTTAGGAAAATGTAGTGAAAAGTACCCAGCACACTTGGTGGTGCCATTTAAGGATATCACTAAACACAGAAGAGAGCTCTATTAAAGACAAATGAGAACATGGCACCAGCTCAGGATTATTTATTGTATGATAATGGTGTTGCAACACTCAAAGAAGCTTTGTGCTGCATGCGTGAGTAAAAGCAACTCAAAGCCAAGATAGTATTTTACACGTAGATTATTAATATACATACTAATATTAGTATAAAGTTTCATATATGAAAAGGAAATTCCACGTATATATACACATCTATATGTATATATATGTGTGTGTGTGTGTCTCCCTATGTGCCTACATGTGAACAAAAACATTTTCTGCAGTGATATGAATTTTTGAACCAGAATGTCTTACTTATCTGGGTGTGCATACATAATCTTTGGTTGCTAGTAGCTGTAGTTAAATTAGAAGCATTTCTAAGGCTGTTACATTTTTTAAGGACCATTAGTCCTTCTGGAGCTCATGCGATGTGAATAACGAATGTATCAGTCACACTGCAATGGATAAACCAAACTGCAAACATAAACTTTTAAAGCCTTGCTGTTTCTCTAAAGCAACTTTAATCTGTGCTTTGCCAGTCCGTGCGCTTATTTCTGGCTGTAGAGTAATGTGCCGAGCTTGTTTCAAGGGTTTACACTTGCAACCTAAAAATCAATTATATGAAAAACAATAAAAAATATTCTTATTGCATGCCATTAAAAAAAAAAAA
>WBNO01004565.1:0-24515 GCA_013400575.1 Peucedramus taeniatus | reverse complement strand
TGGGATGCTGGAGTTGTTGGGATGCTGGAGTTGTTGGGATGCTGGAGTTGTTGGGGTGCTGCAATGCTGGGGGCGTTTTCTGGCGTTCAAAATGCTCTGCGGTGGTGGGTCTGAAAATGGCTGGCGCTTGTGTACGGTGGGCGACCAACTGGTTTAGTCCTGAAGTCTGTGTCCAGTGATAATGGAGATCAGCCTTTCCTCTGGTTGTTGCAGTGCTCTTAAGTAAACCCATGAAACACCATGAAAACCTGCTTCCATCTCTGGGTCAGCAAGTGAGGGACCCTCACCACGCCCTGCACAGCTATTGACAGGTGAGGACCACGCTTGCAGCAGCCCCCTGGTGCTTTTCATCTTGTCAGCCTATCCCCAAAAGCAGGAGGGTTCCTGCGAGGCTGTGATCAGTTCTGCAGGTCTGTGCCGCTGCAGCTGCGGTCAAAGGGGCACCGTGCAGCAGCATCAGGGATCCAGGCCTGCAAATAGGAGGAGGAGTCAAAAGGGAAGAGAGAGGTGAAAGAGCTGAGTGGTAGCAGGTTAGCACTGCTGTGCTGCAGGGTGGCAAACACAGGTTTCATTATTCTGTAGTGCGAGTTTCTTGTGCAGGAAGTTTGGAGGGGCTTAGCAATCTGCTTTCCTTTGCCCTCTGCTAAGTGAAGGGCATTTGCTTCATGAATATTCCATTACCCTGCTGTTCCCTGTAAGCCCTCAACCAACTTTTGAAAATAAACAAGTGTACACACTTCTAGGCAACAGCATCCAGGCCTTGCTTTCTTTTTTTTTTCCCCTCTCCTCTAAATAGTAAAAAAATGCCAGATGTTTTTTGCATGTAATTCATAATCTCTTAGATCTCACACAAAATATGAAAGTGTATTGCAGATAGATCCCAAGGTACTATTATCTCCTCATGCCAGGCAATTAATCTTCAGTTAACTGATTTAAATGATTTTAAGAAACTCACTTCTTCTTAAAAGCTTCCCAACAAGGGTCTCAAGACTCCTTTCAAAAGTATATTTTGATTTCTGGAGAACATGCCACCAATGAACATTATAAATCTGAACTCGTATGACTACCTGTGTTACTGCATAAGCCAGCTGGAACTAGGCCAGGATCATTTTCTCTATTTGTAGACCACACAGCCGAGGTAACATGAAAGAAATAGAGAAATTTCTATGTATTATTCATATTAATTATTTGTATTCAACTGAGACTGGACTCTTTGTGATATGTATCTTAACAGATGTGTCATTGGTATAAATGTTCAAGAAGCAGGATTTCAGTTCTGGAGGGATATTTGCCTTTCCAGACCTTCTTGCTTTTCATTCAAGCTGGGCACAAAAATCTACCTAAAATAACAGCAGGAAAAAATATAACCAATATTTTAATGTTTCCCCCCCCCATTCTTCATATCTAAGCCACTTTCAAATCTGAATTTTAATCTAATATTTAGCTGATATTCTTATTAGAATTCACAGAATTCACACAGAATTCACAGAATGACTCGGTTGGAAGAGACCTTAAAGATCATCAAGTCCAACCCATGCCCAAACACTGCAACTAAACCATGGCACCAAGTGCCACATCCAGTCTCTTTTTAAACACATCCAGGGATGGTGACTCTACCACCTCCCTGGGCAGCCCATTCCAGTACTTTATCACCCTTTCTGTAAAAACTTTTTCCTAATATTCAACCTATATTTCCCTTGACGCAGCTTGGGACTGTGTCCTCTGGACTTCTGTGTCTTGTCATCTCTTTAAGATAATGGAGATAGGGTGACTTGCCTTAGGGACAGAACTGGAAGATGAGTCTGATGTTATCACAAAGGTTCAGATAATGGTGTGTCTATGCACTTGTAGGTAGATAAAAGAGTATTTGGTGGAATTTATCCAAGAGAAGTAATAAGGTGACATCATCCAAAATTTGGAGTGTAAGAGGAGCAAGGAAAGAAAGATGATTCCTCCACATGTAATAAAAAGAAGTTAGTAAATAAAATACAAGCTTTCAAAAAAGAAACCCTTTTTGTTTTGCATTTGCTTACAATGGAATGATATTTTTATGAGAGAAAAACTCCAGTGTTTTAAAGGAAACAAAACTGTACTCTGAGAATTGTGACTCATTAAAAGTATTTCTCAACTGGTTTCACAGCGCAAGAAAACTCAAATGCCCTAACTCCCAGACCAGAGCCCACCCACTGAGTTATTTGCCTCCCCAGAGGAAACAGATAATTTTGATGCCATGAAAATAATATTAATGCACAAAATTCAGATTCCTAAGGATATTAGCATCTTTTCAGTCCCAAATTAATGAACAAATTTAGTTCAGAGTCACAGCAAGCACTTTTTACTGTGATATTGAATTCAAAAGAAATTTCTTAGCTTCCATCTACTATTATGAAAAATACCAAAATTAGAGATTTTATTAAAGAAACCTGAAAGCTGCAGCCACTGAACTTTGAGCTAGAAGCCATGCCTGGTAATTCCAGGCTGTAAATAATTCTTTTTCTTTAAGGACTGGGTAAAAAGTTGGACATACAGTGCTGTGTGATCAGTTGATTTTACTGGCAGCTGGTCAGGTCAGGAGGACCAGAAGAAAGGCTATGGTAGCACAGCCAGTGAATAAATTGCTAGCTCAACTCAGAGTGTAGCCAGTTTGTTCTGAAAAATCATATATATGACCAAGTGTACTGGCCCATGCTGCAGAGGCTTTGCTCAGGGCTCCATTCAGATTTCTCTGTCGTGAAAATAAAAATACAGTGTGAATAATATTCAGACCTTTATTTTGGATCAAACCCAATGGCTTTTGAGATTTTCTCCAAGATGAGTGAATTCATATTCATTTCAGCAGGAGCATAATTGAGTAGAGGAGTGCTGAGCCCCAAAAACTATGTGAGGTCATGTTTAAGCTGTTGCTGTAGGTGTAGCAGGCCTAGGAAACGGAAATCTCAAAGTTTCAACAGGTTCCTTACTTCAGTTTTGAATAAATTCTGAATATGTCCAGCAGATTTTTTGCTAAATCAGCTCTAGATCCTGGCTCAAGTTCTAACGGTCCTCATATCACTCTTCCCTTAAAAACTTAGCTTCCTCCAGGTTTCTTGTGTCTTGAAGCCCCTACCTGAATCTTGTAGAGAGTAACAATTTGGAGTCAAAACACTAAGATCAGGGACTGCTATCATGCTTCTCAACTTCACTTCTTGGAGTGCCCAGTTTGTGGAGCAAAACCTTTTTTGTAATTCAGTGAATGTCAGCAACTGGATTCTTCCCTGTGTGGTTACACGAGAACCCGTACAGAGGTAACCTTTGTCAGTCAGGCATAGTCCTGCCTCCATAATGCCCATTTGATAAATTATACATGTATACCTAATGTACTCTCATAAATTATTATAGGCTCTTATAGCCCTGCATTTTATGGTGATATATCATAGCACAGGAGCAGATAATATATTGTCCCAGAAGATGCCATGGACTCTGAGATGGCATTACCAATTCTACCAGAATAAAATACCAAATTAAGAGATCTGAAAATAGAATACTTGACAACGCCTCCCTTAATTGAAGAAAACATTCCTAATGAAAGCGAGTTGTTGCAGGAATCAGTGCCTTGGTGAGTGAGAGACAGGACTTGATTTAGGATCCCCTCTGGCTCTCTTGTTCCCCAAGCAATCAGGAGGAGCTTTGAGTGCTCAGTCCCTAGGGATAGGCAGGCCTTACATCACTTACCAACCACGCCTCATGTGATTAAGGGAAGAGGTAGAAGCTTTCAAAAGGATTTTCATCCAGCTGTTTTCACTAGGAAGAGGCTGAATAATATCTTCAAACCATGGACTTCATACATATCTAGAAAGGTGGTATGAAGAAGGGTGAGTGGAATTGAATACCTGAAAGGTGCAATAGCCATATCCTGTCCCAGCAACAGAATGCAATGAGAAAATTTAGGACCACTAAAATGGGTCTGCTTTTTGTCTCAAGATTAATATTAATCATTTAGGATGCTGCTCTCCAGCACATGTTACAGCTATACCTAGAAGGGGCTGTAGGACAACACTCAGGAAAAGGTATTGCTCAGTGTCACAAGGGTTACCACAACTGCACAACAGACTCTGAAGTTTTCTTTCTCCACCAAAGTGCAAAAAATCATGGCACTCACAAAGGAATCAAATTTAATTTTAAATGTCTTAAATTATCTGAAATGGAGAGGATGATGGATATATATACGTATTTAAGATGTTCTCATACCTTAGGATTTAGAAGTCTCTTTCTTTTAAAGGATTTTTAACATTTTACATCAGAGGTGCATTGATTTTCATCCAGTTTTTCCAAAGCACATTTGAGCTGTACAGCAGAACTTCAAGGCTGATGTGGCCTTAAGGTTAGGATCTGTAAAACAGCAGTTGGCTGAAATATTTTCCCACACATTTTAGTGGACAACTACTTTTCCATTTTTTTTTTTTAAGAAAGCTTTTACTTCAATGATTTTTCTTTAAAAAGAAATCAATGTATTTGATTTATAGGGGAAATTTTACAGTTTTACAGAGGAAGATTAACTGTTTTCAGGATAAAATGTAAAACTTCCTTTTTTTTCTTTTTTCCTGCCTGCTTTTCTCTACCACAGTGTCAAGTCAGCTGTAGGAAAGAGTTCACCAGTCTAACTTAAAGAGTTACTGCTGCAGATTTAGAGCCATAGTGCAAATGACATTACAATCAGGAAACTATTTCTCATGAAACCAGAAATACCATACTTAAGAGGCTAGAAAAGTTATTACAAACAAAAAAAAAATTAAAACCATCTTGTTCTTACATCTTAGTCTGTTCAGAGGTTTTGGGGATTCTTTTTAAATATACTGCTTCAGCTGAATGCTAGCTGACTGTGTACCTTGTTACCTAAAAGAAAGCAGTTTTCTTGAAAGTGTGTGAAGAGACTGTAATCTTTACTTTTAAGAAACTCCAGTGCTTTAAAACTTGGGTAAGCAGCATATCCTACCTTACAGTAGATATCACTGGATATCTGATTTGTGAAATAGGGACTTGCATACTCTTTTGGTTGGTTGTGTGTTATGATGCCATGGCAGTGAGTACTATAAACAGCCAGTGGTACTTTTTAGTAAGAGCAGATGTACAAAGTTCAGTCATCAGAAACGAGATGGTTACCAAGACACGGTCATATGGTAAATGTGGAAATCAGTAAAGTAGTAACTAATGATGATAGTTAGGAAATGTTATATCTGAAGATTTTTAGGCTGCTACCCAAGTAACAAGCACTGATCACCCATTTCTACTTCTGCAAATAAAGAAATTGAGATCCAGGAAGAAGTGACTCACATAAATGCAGTGATGACAAGTGCCATGACATTTCTTGGCAGTCTTCTGTGGATTAGCTAATGCAAGTAGTTGACAGTCATTCACCAGGGGGAAAAAAAAGCTTGAATAAAAGGAATAATTTGATCAAAAATAATTGTACTGGGGTACATATTACACCATGCTGAATACCATCTTAAAGAGTAGTTTTTCATGTGCTGGATTATTGATAGTGGAAGAAAAGCAGTAAGTTGAGTGGAACCAGCCTTTTAATGTCATCCTCTGAATTTCTGGCAAACATGGATGACCCTTCTCCACATGAAGACAAAATGCAAGGCCAGGCTACCTCTGGTGAATATTTGGCAAAGCTAAGGAAGAGATTAGAAATGAACAGTGATCAACATCTAATTTAATTTTAAGTCTTCAGGATAAATCTATCAAGAGTTGACACTGTGATATTGAAAACAGAATTTCTCTTTGGTGTTTTTATTTAGTAGGTTTGGTTTTGGGGTTTTTATTTCCCAAAGGGGGAAATTAGCCTCAGTAATTTCAGGTAGCTCCCACTGACATGAGATCCTTCCACTGACTTCAGAAGAAATTGAGTTGAGTCCAAGCAGTCTAGAAATGAAAAAGTGCATAGGAAAAAAATCAATTTGGTGAAATAACAAAGGCTAACGACAAGAGAAGGCTGCTTGGCTGCCTTCTGAAAGGTGATGTATGAAGAAGAGATTCTCTCACTGTTTACAAATACACTGTATTTCATAAGAACATAAAACACAGGCCTGAAGTGAGAGTTCTGTGGTTCAGTCAGAGGTTTCCTTAGGCTGAACCATGATAACTACAGGACACTTGGTCAGATTAAAGTGATTTACAGAAGTTCTGGAGATCTGGCCCACTGTATCTGTAGGGAAATTGCTTTATGTGACTACAGTTCCCCTGTGGCCTGTTTTACCAGCATATATAGGCATCAGGGCAGCTGAAATTTCGTTCACCAGTGTGTTTATGTTCAGAAACAGCCAGCTAGGCAATCCAACACCAGTAACTTCATCCAACATAGTGTTTCTATTCGTAAAATGCTGTTGGTTTTTTTTTCCTATTTGCTCAGTAAAAATGCTGATGATTTTTGCTAATTTATTGTCCCCCTGTGAGTGGTATCTCCTTACAGGAGAAAGGACTCAGATATCTTATCCTCATTGAAGCTGATATACCTCAAGGGACCCAAAATTCATGCAGCTGTTTCAGACCAGCAATGAGTAAAGGTACATCACCAGAGTGAGATTTATAGCCTCTTCTGGCCACTGTTAACAGTTCAACAAATCTAAGTTACACTCACAGGTAGGAGGCAGCTAGAAGAGTTGGAAGCTGGTTGGAAAAGGCTGAGCATCCCTTTTTGCTGTCATGGATGCTGTAAAGCTGCAGTACACAAGCATATGGGTGCAACAAAAAAGGATGTAGAAAGAAGCACTCTGCTCTGCAAGGAAATTCAGAACAAAAAAAACACATCTGAAACTGTTAGAGAAATAAGACAACATTTTGCCAAACTTTCTACTGAGCACTTGCAGCTTTATAACATTTAACTTTTTGAAAAATTTTAGAATTCAATTACTTTATTTCTTAAATATGTTTCAGAGCCTTAACACATCTAATAACAGCAGATCAATAGGCTCATTGTCCTACAGTGTATCACAGCAGCAGCAAATACCTATGTTATGAAACTAAGTGAATTTACTGGAGTGTAAACCCCCAGTGAGTTGTCTGTAATCAGCCAGCAGGCCTTCAGGGCAAGAGAATTAATGTATTTTAATATTTTAGGTTATCTTCCATATGGCATAATGCTATACCCCATCTGTATGTGTGCGTGTGCAAACAAATGTAGGAGGTTTTTTTCCAGAAATAATTTTCCCTTAGTGGAATCTCACCTGCATTCTAATGTCGTTTATCATCTAGTCCTTCAAACAAACAAAACTTTGAAGAATGTGAGTCTACAAATGGCATTAATGTCTGTAGAGCTGAATTAGATTATTCCAGATCTTTTTTTCTCTTTGGAGTGTTGAAATACCTGTTCTATTCTATTTTAAAGGACTCCGCCATTTAAAAAACAAGACGTCCTTGAAAGAGGATGTGGAACCTGTCATTGAATCACAAAACAGCATGTTCAAGGCTTCATATAATCATTGTCAAGTAAGTGTTTTGAGAAAGTTTAGCTCTTGTGGTATCCCTTTGTGGACATACTGGCCACAGGGTGTCCAGTTGGCTTAACGTGCTCAGAAACACAGCTCTTGGTGAGAGCAGGTAAAGGGTGATGCCAAAAGAGAAAAACTCATCCACATTCATATTTACATGAGCATTTATACTGCTTCCCATGGAGCATTGCAGAGAACTTCTAATAACTCTTCAGAACAGTAGTGGGGAGTCAAAAAAGGGGAGCAAGCATCCCTTGCTGAATCCTCATGTCCTGATCAATGGTCAGGAGTTCACCTCCTTGGGTGCCCTGTTCTTAGCTTATGTGGATCTGGTGTGCAGTGAGCTCACAGTTGAAGTGTCAGTGACAGCTCTGTCAGGAGACCACATAGCTCTCCCATATCTGGCTGCATCAGGTTGAATGAATCTCCTGTGAGAAGCTCAAAGGAAGTAATTTTGGCATCAGCATTAGATAATGTCCACTGTTAAAAAATGTAGGTTGCTAATGATTTAAATTCAGGCTTAATTCACAAGTTGTACAAACTAGGACAGCAACACCCTGCATTTGTGCCTGCAGTAAAGTATTTTAAAGTCAGGCTTTTTAAGTTAAAGGAGAGGCTGCAACACTGTCAGCAGTACCATAGATTCAGCAAGAGAGACTACAGCCTGACAATCACACATTGGCTGACTTGTGCCTTTGTAATAGAGGTATTATTTACTACTTCAAGAAAAAACAAACAGCACTATTTGTTTGATCTGTGTCTCAGAGAAGAAACAAACTGCAGAGACTTAAAAAGTGGCATTGTTAACTAGCACTGTTGGATAAATTCTTCTATGAAAAAAGGAAGAAATTTTAAAAACAAGTTACATAATAGACCACCTTTTGTAGCATTTTTTTTACTGAATCCTGAAATTATTAATGCGTTACTGATATTATAATAAACTCATTGAAGCACTGGTGCTGTGAACGGTAGAATGGAATTTACAGAAGAAAACTCCCTTTCTAGAGACATGCTGTTCAGATCAGCATATTAATTGTCTTGGTGACAATTATGAAAAAAATGTCTTTTAAAAATATTTCCTTCTTCCTTTCAGTTTTTGGGTTTGTTTGGTTTGGTTTGGTTTTTTTTGGTTGGTTGGTTGGTTGATTGGTTTTTGTTGGTTTTTTTTTTGAGGGGAGGGGGTTGTTTGTTTTGGTTTGGGAGGGTTTTGTTTGTTTGTTTGTATGATTTTTTGATAGTCATATGGGAAAATACATTTTGCATGAGTGTTAGCAATGGAAGGAATTATTTTCACAGATGCAGATGTTCTGTCAGGAAAACAGAGACTGTGAAGGGCTTCCATGGAATCCTGTTCGCACCACATGGCATGACAAGCATTTTTGTGCACTCTGGTGCAGCCATGCACCATTTTTCAGGGTGGTCCAACCTGTACTGCCTCTTCTCCTGCTCTGTGTGAGGAGTTACCTGCAGCCCAGAGATAAAATTCATCCGCAGCTGCATATTTTGCGGAGTTGGTGGCCAAGGAGTTTAGTGAGAAAGTGGGAAGCAAGTGAAAGCCTAGAACCAGTCTTTCATCCTGTTGCTACATATTTTTGCATAGACCTCCTTGAAGTAATTTTTCAAAGTCCTCACTTTGGGTTGTTTCCTAATGAAATGGGTTATGTGTTCATGTTATTCATTCATCCATGTCCATTTCATACAATTCCCAATCGTTTCTTCTTAATCTAACCTCTATTTTTAATGACCAAGTACAACAGTCATGCTAACTTCTTTCACAACCAAAATAAGTTAACCAAAATAAGCTAAGGGAGATGTGGACTATTTTTACCACATTTTTTTTCTAACTAAACTTATGTCACTGGCTTTATTCTAACACATCCCATTATTTCTACATCTCAAGTTTTTTGTTGATTTTCTACATCTAAGAAAAAGTCAAACAGAGAGAAAATAAATGAAGCAGTGTAATGGCACAAAAATGTTAGTTGAATCCATTGTGCATGGCAAGTTCCTGCTAGAATCAAAATTGTCAGTTACATTTGCAGTTTCCTCAAAGCAGCTCCCAACCCACTGCTGCATTTACATTTGATCAGTTTTTAAGTGTACAAACTATTAAAAAAGAGTTCCTCACAAAAACTAATGATGCAGATCACAGTTTTTTTCATTAACTTTTTCACAGCTTGACACAATTTTAGCTGGGTTGTTTTTCATTTTGACTTGAAAACTTGCTTTTAATTTTGCCTATTTCTTGGAAGAGAAACACTGTATGCTGAGATCTTTTTTCAGATAAACAGGTTTAGTTCTGGGACTTGATGGTCGTCCCGTCCCTATTGATACAAAGCATTCTGAGACAGCTCTGTCATAGAGCATGAATATTCACCTTAGTGTGAGTTTTCCTTTGAACATATAATTGTATCTATTTAAGCAACAATTCTAATAATTCCTTTCATAATAAATGTGTGTGCATATGCATATACATATATCTATATACACGCTCACACACCAGTATTTTTTGTCTCTAACTGGACTACCTTCAGAATTTCACTTCCATTGCTCCAGGGATCAATGGGTAAAAGAATAACATCTATCTATTTCTCTTTAAAGAAACCTTCAACATATCATAGGCTTGAGAATACCAAATAATTGATCATGAATATGTATATTGGAAACTGAAAAACAAAGTGATTCTCATGGGGATTCTAAAGTAAACTGATACTAAAATTAGAAAGTGATCCAAAAAGTAAAACTGAGGAATCTGCTACTAAATACTAAGGGTTTCCTCTGCATTGTATGTTAATTGGTATTCATTAATTTGTATTTACAACTTCCCTACAGAGTTATACTTTATTTTTAGAGAAATTGAGGCAATGAAAGAAGGGAAGTTCACAAGACTTAACCCTGAGAAAAAAGAAGAAAACAATATCAGTCACAGATTCTAGTTCAAGAGTTCCTGGCATGACCATCATAGTATCTAGGTCAGTGCAAATGAAATGGAACAGTCCTGCTGTAACACAAAAGCAGCAGGAGGACTGCTACCTGTACAGACTGCTGGCTCCATAGGAAAAATACACCTCTCTTTCCACTGTCAGCTGAAAGAGTATGAAACCAGGATGGAAGTAATGTGTCTGGCTCTCTTTTTAGTCTAGTTTTTGCCTGCCTTCAACAGAAATCTCATATTATCTCCTTTTTCTAATTGTAAAAGGAATGACAGGTACACTTGCTGTTATGGTTAGGATTTTTGCATCATATTTCATTGGCACCAACACTGCTCAGTGGCTTGAAGTAAGGTGGGCCTGGATGGGATTTTAAAGCACATGAGGGCCATATTTTATAAAGTTCTTTAGAAATCTGAAGATATAAACAAGCATTGAATGACACATATCTTACCAGTTCAGGTACTTATCAAGATTCTCCAAGGCAACTAATTTTCATGTTTTAGGAACTAAGTGCTAGAAATGGTTAAACACTTTAGGTGAAATGGTTTCCCATCTGCAAAGGCCTTTTTTCTCAGATTCAAAGCATTTCTCAGAGATGTGGCAAAGTGTATGACATTTCCTACAATTGAAAGTCAAACTAAATTGGATTGAACTTATCTCATTAAAGTAGATGTTATTTCATGCAAATAAAGGGAAAAGTATAACTTTACTGTTTTTTTATATTTCATTTTGGAAAACTATTACATATTCAATAATATAAAAAACTAGAAAACAAACATAATTATGTTACAATATTAACAAACAACCTGAAAAATGAATATGTTGGTGGTTGCAAACTGAAATTTTAGTTCTAGGAGAAATTTTGAATTTGTGTTTTGATTTGATATAAAAAAATAAAGTTCAGTGTTTCCTAAGCAAAGGGAATTTTTATTTTTTTAAGCAGTTCTAATAAGAACTCTGAAAATCTGGCACTTAGAGCTGGCTTAACTCAGTTGGCTTTCATGTTCTTTGTAATATTCCTAGAGACTTCAAAGGAATCAATTAGCTTAATGCTAAGGATTTTTAAAAATCTCATTCTCTTTCTGTTCACAATCTGTATAATGGGGAAGTGATTAGAATATCTATACTACAGAGGTATTCTGAAGTTTTAATTAAGTTCTAGAAATTAATTCAGGATCCTGAGATGGGAGAAGTGGAAGGAAATAACATCCTCATGTGCTCTGGAGCCTCTGGCTGCAGACTGTGAAACTGTAGCCACTTTTACCCCTTGAAAATATGGAACTTTTAACTCCCAACAGTATGATGTGGAGCTAAATGTCTCTCTTTCTAAGTTGTGAAATGTGGAAAATCCTTGTGTATTTAGAAAATTCTTTGCTCATGTTTTGTAATGAGATGTTCATTAGTCTCAGTCTTCAGTCTTTAATATTATTCCTCACTAGGATTGGTTTTGTCAGCCACTTGTAGATGTTCCTCTGACTGCTCAGTCTTCTTTCCATCTCATCAGAATTCCTCATTTCAATAACAACACAGGCATTTTTATGATAGTTTTGTTTTGCTTTTTTTTATCATTTCCTGGTGCCTTAGGAAATACTGTTTCTGTCTGAGTATGGTCAAGACTGACATCTGTGTAAATCAGAGTATTGGTGTGCATTCTAGTACACATATTTCTAGAAGAAAAATTATTTAAATGTTTCCCTTTCCCACTATGAAATGCAAGCCTCTTTAAAATCTCTTGAATGTAAATCCCTGTGTGATTGGAGAGAGTGGAAGAATAGCTGCTACTCCTCCTCTGGTCCTTCTGAGACACACTGGGGATGGCACATATTCTCCTGCTTCTGTGAGGACATGACCTCCATGTAATCCCCACAAGGGAAAGGTAGATTAAAACTGCTGCATCTTCCTCTCTTGGATTAAGAGGGCAAGTTCCCTCAGAAGTGGGCATTCAGGAAACCCCACAATGAGGTGGGGGGAGTTCTCTGAACTGCTGCAGACTTGAGGGAGAGTGATGATCCATAGATCATTCACAGCACTCAGTCAGCAGGTTTTCAGATAGAGTCTACCTGTGACAGTTGTCACCCTGCTCTACAGGTAAATTAAGTGAAGTGGGTTGTATCTACACAGTGAAAGCACATACCTACGTGATGCACAGACTAATAAACACCTGCACAGCCATCCATGCTAGACAGGTTTGGAAAGCTTCTTGATAATCTGGTCCACTACGTGTAATACACAAAGCTAGACTACTCATATTTCCCTTTCTAGTGGATTTTGTTACTCACTCTGCTTCCACCCTGAGCCTGACACTGAAACTGTCCTTTCTGATTGAAGATATTTCTGTAACTGCCCTGACCTCGGAGCTCAGCTGTGAGTTTTTTGCCTCTGGGCACGTTTCCTTGCTTGATGGCAAAATACCTATCACAAATAGTATCTCAGAAACCACTGCCCCTTACAGCATTCCTTGTCACTTAATACCTCTAATCATAACCTTTTACTGCCAGATGGGGCCAGTGGGACTTGGCAGCAGGAGCATGGGCAGGACCCACAGGCAGGATCTGATGGGCAAGGCTAACACACAGCTGCAGCAGTGCCACAAAACAGAGGGGTGTGGGCCACCTCATCAGGTGTTAATGGGCTATGAAGAGGTCATAACTTCTGGTTAAAACCCTCTCTTGCTTCTTTGGTTAATCTGCATCTGTAGTATTTTTGTGATCAAGAAATTTAGAAAATCAGTCTGCTTTAAATGGATTGCATTGATCTTGGGTGGGGAAATGCAAGGCATAGTATCCCAAAATACAGTGAAGCTTTGAACTTTAAAATAAATGTCGGCCCCTTAGATTCTCCAAAGTCTAGCCATTTTCTACCCATAAAATACACTGTGAGAATTAAAGGAGAGAAAAAAAAAAAAAGTAGCAATTGGTTTAGTTGTATTCTGAATAAGTGGCATCTAAAAAAATTTAAGTTTTGAAGTGGAAAATTAGAAAAATGTCATCCAGAGGACTATTTGCATCTTGTTCTTCCAGAGTATTTAGCCTCTGTGAAAACAAAACAGTATTGTTAGAAACAGAAGAATGGGAACCATGTTAGAAATGCAGCAACAACTGTAAAATCTGAAGTTTCTAGTGCTTCTGAGTATAAATTGCCTAATGTGACTGGCATTCCTATATTATTGTTTTCATTTTCCCTGAACTGCTGTATCACAGTTTCATACACAAAATGGCTGCATTGGGGAAACAGATAAAATAGTCCCTACTCATAAGGCTTCTGCAGTGTTGGTTGGTTTATAGCCATAAACTGTTGTGGTTTATGATTTACCAAGGTGAAAGTATGCAACAAATATCAGATCCCTCCATGGCTCATGAGTTTTTCTCACAAAATGAGATCTTTTCATGATTCAGGAACTCTGCCTATGCAATGTAAATACATGCTAAGATGAGGCAACAAGTTTCTTTGAGCTCCATTTCATTGCTGTGATAATCAGTCATGGCTTCAGCACTGCAGTCTTTACTGTGCAGGCACCTCTCTTTTTTGTAGAATGGGGAAGAATGAAATGAAATTTTCAGCCTAAACAATTTAACCAAATGCAACTATTCAGAATTTAAGGTATGGATCTCCTATTTGCGCCACGTAACTGGGAAAACTTTGAAGTTTGTCCTGTCTGTTCCATCCCTTCTTTCTTTCCCCAGCAATCTCCCAACCAAACATTTATGGTTATTCAGTTGACAGCCAATAAATAGCAAAGTGTTTGGAGGAAATCTGTAGTTTTTTTGGAAAGAAACCTATAAAAGAAAGAGACGCAGGGAGAAAGAGGAGGAGAGAGAGCGTAATCTGTACACCATCTGTTGCCTAGTGCAATCCATGCTGACACAGGGCTTTTTGACATTTTATACCTCGAATGCAAGCACATAGATCATTTCTACCTTGTACTTTTCCCGTCTCATTATCGGAATTTATTCCCTCGCTTTGTTGTTGGTGGAGTCCCTATTCTAATTGTTTCTTACATGTGCTGTAAATCTGTCCTCCAATCAGTAAAGCCCTGGAACATGAAACTGAGACCTAGCAATTTCCTTTGCTTACCAGTGCATCTGCTGGAGCGTAGTGTTGAAATAAAATGAAACATGTTTGCACTCTTTTTCTATCATACTGTAATGCGCCTTTCATTTTGCTCAAGGAATTTTTAATATTCAAGCCATACCCTGAGCATGAAGTCATTTCCCTTCGATATAATTGTAATGGTAATACGCATGGCCTAACTGGCAGTGGCACAGCTGGCTGCTTGCCACAGCTGAGCCTCTGACTCAAAGACTTTAATTCTGTCATGCCTCATCTGGTTTTATGTACTCTTTTGTAGTTAGTTCACAAATTTATTCTAGGGTATCCATTGAGATGGGCAGGCCATTGACTTTTCTCTAAAGATAGCACACTAAACTAATGAAGGGCACCAAATATGTGCATTGATAACCTGTGTGCATGCTGAATAGAAATCAGATTATAAGTCAATGTGCCTGGGTGGTCAGGACTTATTGACAGATGCTTAGACCCTGATTGTGCAAAGATTTAGTGGCGGTGAATAAAGGTAAGCACAGGCAAAAGTCTTGCCTCATCGCTGCCTGCAGGATCTGCTGTCACAAATAGCAAGTGGCACAGGGTCTGCACAAGCTGCAGTAGCAGCTTGTTACCCCACAGGACCATTTAATTAATTAATAGCTCTGGTTTGTTTTGCTGGTTTTAATTAACTGAGTCTTTCTGTGAAATTGTGGTGTGGCTTCAGTCCCAAGGAACTTTTAAAGTATCTCTTCAGGTTTGTTTTCACGTACAAGGTCAGAAAAAATTCTTCAGCCTAAACTGCCGTGTTCGGGTGCTTTATACACCTACTATACCTCTTTCCCTTCCTCTATCACTAGGCCCAAAATGCAGGCTCCCAAAGTAAGGTACTGTATTTATCTTTCTGATTTCATCCCTTTCTGTTTTCACTAAGGCCTTCCATCTTTATTCCTCTAACTCCCCTAAAAAAGTGATTGTTTCAAGAAGCCAGAATGTCTGACCCCTGCTTCCAATTACCCACTGGAAATATACTTCAAATGATGGTTACCATCTTCATCCATCCTCACCTTTCTGAGTCTGCTGTTTTTCTCCTCTCTATTTGTCCATAATAACTTAGAAGGTTTGCTTTCATCTATAAAGCTCAATGCACATCTACTGAGTTACAAGAGCAATAAAGTGTTGTTTACCAGGTTTATGGATCACTCACTTTCAGTCTATTGTTCAAATGTTAGCCCCCTCTGAAAGTTAAAAGCTGTTAGTGTGAATCGATTAGGACTTCATTTTATGCTAGCTGAAATCAATGACCAAGCCTGTTTCTTACTGTGGGAGAAAGGTCTTACTAGCTGCACACACTACAGATTTTCTTGATTTGATGGTCAAGCCATAATGCTGAAAAAATGTTATTTGAACAAAAAATTTCCTTCAACCTGAGATGAAAATTCTTTTTTAGTTGTTCATTAACTATAACTGTTTGAAAATGATGAAGAGAAATTCAAAAGAAAATGCTGATTCAAACTGGAAAAAATATGACTTTAGAAAATTAGAAAGAGTTTTGTCTTCTTTTAAACTCACTTTTTTTTCCCTTACCTTTTCGGGTAAAAAAATTGTACCAGATCCTTTTATAGGACTGAGGAAGTAAAAAAATAACGGAAATTAATTCTGTCAATCTCATATTTACTACCACTCTCAAGTAGTGACTCAGCCAGTCTGCTATATAGATCACCTCTGATCTGCATTTTGGAATGCAGGAGTAAATAAGCAGAAATAAGGGAATATTGGTACCTTTTCGAGTCATGCCCGGATAAGAAGCCAAACATAGACATAGTCTACACGTAAATTAAAGTTCACAGATATCACTGTTTTAGGAAAAGAGCATCTCAGCCCTTTCAAGAACATATTCTACCATTCTCTTGTGAAGACTGCTTTGGGAATAGCAACTACCACAAACAAGAAAAAGTTTGCCCATTTGAAATCTAGGAGCTAAATGTGGCAGACCTAAGAAAAATGAAAATGAGAATGAAAAAAGAATGAGGGGAGACTTCATTGCATCTACAAGTTTGTTGTGAGGGGAAGCACAGGGGCAGGTGCTGATCTCTTCTCTCTGGGGACCACTGACAGGACCCAATGGAATGGCATGAAGCTGTGTCAGGGAAGGTTTAAGTTGGATATTGAGAAAATGTTCCTCACCCAGAGGGTTTTTGAGCACTGGAACAGCTCTCCATGACAGTGGTCACAGCGCTAGGCTGACAGAGTTCAAACCCCACATGTGTTCAGACACATGGTGTGATTCTTGGGGATGGTCCTGTACAGGGCTTGGAGTTGGACTTGGGGATCCTTTTGGATCCCTTCCAACTTAGGATATACTATGATTCAGTAAAAACTCACAATTTGAGGGCTTAAGTTCCCAGGAATTGATGCTAACTTTCATTTAAATGATTCCTTGATTTATGTACCCACTAGAAAAATTCAGACAATTTTTCTCATGCTCCAACTACTAAGTATTTAACTATAAACATTTAATTTGCAAACTCCTGATTCTCCTCTCTACTGTGCTTTCCTCCTTCCTTCATCTCAAAAGAATCTAAGTTTGGAGTGTGTGCCAAGCAACCACTTTCCTAATCTTCCTGATTATCCATGCAACTGAATGATATGATAATAAGGTACAGAAGTTAATTACATTTGGTGAAAGCAAAAAAATTTCATTTAATGCCACCCCCATCTCTGAAATACTATCCTGGCCCATGCTGTTCCTACATACCCATGTCAAAGGTAGCCTAAGGAAAAAAACCACTTGTGCCTCCAGTACGTGCTTGGGTTTAGAATTTTCCAGCCCCTGTTACTCTGTTCACAATTTATTTTCTTCATATCAGCTTTAAATATGAAGTAGGTTCCCAATGTTTACTTAAATTTTTCAGTTTTTAAAAATAGTATTGCAAGCATATGATTCTCATAAAGCATTTTGTGCAGGGAGAAAAGTAAGCCTAGAGGCAAATCCTGTAACTCTCCAGACTGTAAAGACAGAATGATGACAAATTGTATAAATATGTGCAAATTGTCCAAATGATGTCATATATTCAGGCTTGAAAAAGGCAGGAAGAATACTTGAGTCTAAGGTCAGCACAGACTCTGTCTTGGAATAAAATTGAGCAATTAGATTCAATTTGCTTAAATTTATCACCAAGAAAAATGTTTTCTTTAATCTTAATCTTCGTCTTATTTTTCAAGCATTTTAGAACCTACTGTATTGCTACATCAGTGAAGGCCCCCAGTAAATTCAGGAAGAGCCAGATAGCAGCATGCATTAAGCAGGCTGCCTGTTGGAAAGAACTGGTGAAGTAGGGCAGCATACTTGTGACCTACCACATGAAATTTCTCCATACAATTTAAATAGCAAACTGCAGAGCCTTGCAAAGGTGGGGGCTCTTCTGTTGAAACAAGCAGTGCTTTAGATTACTTGGGAAAATTGCATATTGAAACTTTCTGGGGCTAGACAACAGAAGTATGTTTTCTGGGCTCCAACTGGTCTGTAAATGCTTCTACTGAAGTATTTTTTATTTACTTTACACAGGTCTTCGTTCCTCTCTTCTGCTTTTTCTCTCTCTCCCCCTCTCCTCCCCGCTCCTTTCAGTATTGAGGTCAACCTTCTCCAATTATTTGTCTGCAAGCCATTTCTTTCTTCAAGTTTTCCCATTTACATTACATAGGTCAGTGTCTCCTTGGGTCAAGCTGCTTTAACTTCCACTGCATTATTTTTTCACCTTCCAATGCTTTGCTTCCTCTCTGGTCTCACCCTCCAACCCCAGCCCTTCCAGATTTGGAGAGAGAAAATGTAATGTAAAAAGGGAAACAAAAATAGATTTTTTTCTTCTTTCCTGAAAAATTTCTTCTAGCCACAACCACTGGAACATGGGTCCAGCTGAATATGCAGGTGTTTTTTCACCATACATTGAGCTGCTTGTTGTCCCCTACATCTGCTTTTAGTGGGGACAATTCATTATCTGTTGTTCAGGTTGCATACTTTGGTGGGGGGTGGGAATGTCTCTGTAGACACTCTCAAACCTACTGATGTCTGAACACCTTGGAGCACCTCAGTAATATTCATTTGACAGACTGTGAAAGTGTAGTTTTTGACTGTAGACCTCTATTCCCAATATCAGCTGGACTTCAGTTCCTATCATTAAAAGAAACAAACTTATATTTACTTATTTTTATAGGTTTAAGAATGAAAGTCTCCTTCTCCAAAGAGAGAAGGATGACAAATTAAAAACGTAAAGCATTAAAATACAAAAAGTAGCAAAAAACATTAATGCTGTGGCTCTGGCTGTGTGATACACATTTTGGTATATTAACAGTAGTGCCTACTGCATTTGAGAGGTCAAAGGGATTTGTTGTAAATATATAACATGCACTTGCCTCTATCTCAGGATCAGAGTGCCTGCACACTTTTGTGAGCCGTGACTCGTACAAGGAGGCAATGTAAGTAAAGGGTTTGCTTTCTAGCCTGCCTGTTTAGGAAAGAAATTAAGAACAGATGGAACCTGTTACAAAAGAATTTCTGAAGTACAAGCTTTAAAAATNACATTTGTCTTTTTGTTTTGTTTTGTTTTTGTTTTTTGTTTTTTGTTTTTTTTAAGAAAAAGAGAAGCTCTTATGATGTTAGTGGGATGATATGTGGTGCATGGCTAATTTGGCATCATGCAATCCGATCTAACATGAAGTTAATGCTGGAGCTGCTGAATGAGCTATTCTCCAAACATGTTTCAGCTGCATATGTTAAAGCCCCTGTAACTGTTACTTTTAAGAGTACATTAAAAAGGTTGTGAAAACTGCTCCTTGTAATGATTTCTACAACAGGATCTCTGCAAACTCACAGCTGGAGGCTATCAAACACACACCTCCCTAATAGACAACACTGTGTGCACAATTAACACATTAATTTATAGAGTAAACTGATCAGGGGAGGCTAGAGCTTCAAAGCCAAACACTCACCATTAAGGAAGAAGTGAAGTTACATGGCAGGAGCTGCCTTGCTCACTGCAGCCCTTCCTGAAAAAAAGCCCCTCCTGACACAAAATGCCTGTGCTGCTGAGCCCAGAGGTGCTCCCTGCCTCCTGTGCCCAGGTGCATGCCTCTGCCAGACCCCAATTCCAAATAGGGATAGGACTGTGCTCCTCCCAGTCCCGTTCTCCAGTCCTCCCCTTGGCATTAAAGGAAACCTCAGGCCATGAACCAGACAGGCATGCTGCAACAAAATCCTCCACCTGACTGACTTGGGAGGAGGTGGATAGGACATAATCTCCTGCCTGCATGGTGTATCCAGCGTAAAAATACCAAACCAACCAAAGACACAATAAGACAACCACTATAATAATTTAACACTAGGAATACTTTGTGTATGTCTGTCAGTGGTTTCCTTGCTGGGTTTATGCCCTGGTTTTACGCGGAAGAGGAGAATTTGGCAGAATAAGGCATCCTGTTTAAGCATGGACCCACCAATGTCCCATTAGTCAAAAAGTCAGTCCCATTCATCTTGCCAGGACTCAGATTTAGCCAGGGAGGAAGCAGCATGACCTGACCTGGCTAACCATTTTCACTTCTTAGTGTTGGAGACACAGGTCTGAATAGAAGATGCAAAACTTGGAACCACCTCTTAGAGCAGCATGTTTAGGCTTTTTCTGGAGAAGCCTAAACTTTTGAGGCTGGACAGCCTCAACTTTTTTCTTAATTATGTGAGGATTTAGGTGCCTTTTTTATTATAACCCGTTGATTAGAGCATTGATAAGGAGCTGGTTGACTCAAGCTGAAGTCTCAACCAGAGGCACTCAGATTAACCCATACAGCCAGGTGTGCTTTACACATTTTATCAAAGGGTGTATTGCAGAGCACCACTCTGCTCTCAGCCTTCCCAGCCCCATCTGATTTTCAGGACTTGCCTCCCTCTGATGCCCTTTCTAGACATGTTCTGTACACCTGTAATTACCCCTACACATGGAGTCACAGACTTCTCTGGGCTCTCCTTCTGAGTGTCTCCCATCAGGAGAGAAGTACTAAGATTTTCAAGCTCAGAATGAGTTGTCAGGGTCTAACTTAATTTTTTTTAAGTCCAATACCAGCTATCCTCTTTCTCTTTCCACTGTCTACAGCTCCTCAAGGGACAAAGCAATTGGATAATTCTTCCATCTCAGAAGGATCCTGTAGTTCCTCACCACACACACACTCCCTTCTCTGGAGGTAAATGCAGTGAATGTGGGCAGCATACACAGAGCACTAAGGGCTAACCAGATCAGCAGTGCAGTGAGGAAAAAATATGACCTGCCTGAAGGAAGAGAATCTCAGCTTTGAGTAACCAGAGAAGCAGTTCTTAACATTACTGTCCCTGAAGAGAGCAATGACTGAATGGTCTGGCCAATATTTGTTTGTGCAGTTCATCATTAGATTAATTTTTGAGGTCAAAATAATAGTGTTGCTGAGAGAGATTCAGATTCTTGGAGGTTAGGAGTTTGCTTTCTTATTTACTTCCTTTGCCAGAGCCACAATAGACACAGGCCAGGTGCAGCCTCAATGAACTTTCCTTTGGTGGGTTTGGGTTTTCTGAGTAAAACCCATAACTGCCAACTCTGACACTTCTGACCATAGATTTTCACTTCTGTGAGTCATTTACCTCCCCTTACACATTTTGCTGCTGACTTCCTATGGAATCAAAAGGAATTTGGTAATTTGCTCACAGTTTCTGAATTTATTTCGTTTCCAAGCACTTGGAAATCTCTGACAAGTGGTCATCTGCTGTATAAATCTTCTTAGCATCTCATATTCAATGCTGGTTGCACTGAGCTTGCTGAGATATATTTCACAGTGACAGCACAGGAAATCAGATGCATCCTGGGTATACTTTGATTCTTTGTCTATAAAACTCTGTATAAGTCCTGAGTAGTTTGATGGACCTAGGGCAGAAGTTTACCCATTTTCTTTTTCACACAGCACCTAAAGATTCACAAGAATATCCACCAAAGAGAAAATTCTTTTCTCTTCTAATCTCATTTAAGGATTTCAAATCTGAAATCAATTTCATCTTTTGTCCTACTTTGCTTCATGCCTAAAAGATCTTTGCTTGCAATGCCTAGCATACTCACCTTGCTAAATAACCTAATAGTATGTCTGTTGACTATTTCCCTTCATAATCCATCTTTCCACTGCTTTGACCAGTTTTCCTCTTTGTGCCCTAGAAATACACCTGCCAACACTAGACTTCTGGTCCATCATGCTCATTTTGTAAAATTTCTGCTGCTGCTAAAATGACTGGCACAGGATACCCTGCTCAGAGGATCAGTGAGGTCTTGCCTTTTCAAACAACAACCCCAGGAAGATTCAAGCAGGGAGTGCCCAACTTTTCAAGAGGGAAAGCCAGCCTGCAAGAGCAAGATGCTACTGGCCTTTCCAAGTGGCATGGAGAAAGGGAGCAGGAGGCTTTGCAGGAGCAGGCGGCCATAAGAACCAGACTCAGCCTATCTGCCAAGTCTACCACTTCTAACATTTGAAATGTTGGCAGGTATGAAGCCAGAGCATGGTTTCAAGAGCACTTGTAACACCTTGGACTTCTCTCACACCTCCAATGTTCACTGACAGCTCTCATTAAATTAATCCCTATAAAGCAGTGGGGATTTGGACAAATTTGCCACTCTCTCAGAAGGTGTTACACCTCTACTTCACCACCATTAAGAAGCCTGGCCACCCAGTCTCTTGTCCCAGAAAAAACAAGTATTTGAAAAAAAATGCCATCAACAGAATTCTAGGAAAAACAAGGTTGCCCAGGGAAGTCTAACCAACAGCTAACTCTCATGGACTCAGAAACAGAGACCTACAAGAAGACATCATAAAATTAACATTTTAATGGAAACTGAGAGAGACATTCTTATAAAAATCAAAACAGTTGCAGCCATGGGATATATCAGTTTATTTAGAAGGAAAGTTTCCCATTCAATGATTTAAAGCTTTGTAGATGAATTTTGTTTTTTAAGTTTCTAGCAGGTAATGTTTGTATATGCTGTCCTTGGACTGGGCCCTTGGACTATCAGTGAACATATTGACTTGGTTAAGCTATTTCTAATTCTGGACGGAAATAAAAATCTATTCACCACCATTTTCAAGCTAAAAACGTTCAGACTCTCCTTGAGTCCAAAAATTACCTCATAAAAGTATCTTCTGCCAAGAGATCATGAGGTAAAATTAATGACATTAAATTATTTGCCTGTCTTCTCCTTTTGCCTCTGCAATGCCAAACTGTCCTTTCCTCTAATACATATCATCAGAAAAACAGCTAGAAATAAACTTGTGAAAGTCCTGCTGTGATAAGCTGATGAGACACAAGGGATTCTGGAGAGCATGACTTGTCTGCAGTGATGGCAGAAAGATCCTATATTCACCTTGCCAGCATCCTTTGCTGGAATAACTAACCCCTTTCTTTTACACAGTGAGGCTCAGACACATCTGAGAAGCCTTATTAGCCACCAGGAACTAATAAAAAATAGCCTGAAAGTGAAATATTCTCTGTCCAAGAACATGACCCCTTCAGACAAGTTGTCATGGAACATGGAACATGGACAACTCACCAAATAAACTTTTGTGCTGCTGACCCCTGGAAAGCCAGACATAATAGAGAACACATGTGATCACTCCTCATGGATACCAAAGACAATTTTCATAAATAATCAAAGAGCAAAAGTCTCCTTTTCAAGGATACCTTTTACTGTAGATTATGACCTATTTAAAGATTTAGAAACTTTGGTTAGGGGCCTTTTTAGGTGTTTTGTTTAGGTGTGATGCTTAGCACAGGACCTCACATGCAGATATCTTAGCCTTTAGCTGTTATCTGATCTATATCCAGAATTTGGACTCAACCTGTGAAAGAAGGAAAAATAACTTAATGTGACTGATTTCACAGCTTAAACTAGAACTTTTTCAGCTTCCCAAAAGTTTTCATTTCAAGGAATAACAAAAGTCAAATCTTTCTTTCTCAGTAAAGAAAGAAAGAAATGTTGATTTTGAAAGGTTTTTGAGAGAAATGTTGATATTGAAAGGTTTTTTTAATTCTTAGAAAAATCTGAGGATCTCAGGTTAAAAAAACCATAGATTTAATGCAATCAAACTGCTTAGAGTTGATTGAACTCTAACTGGATTTTGGGTGTAAAATTTTAAATGTTTTATGCAGTCCAGGCAGAGCTAGTCAGCAAACTTTTGTCAACCATAATCACACTTTGCTGTATTAAAAGAAAATTTTCCTTAGATTTGTGCATTTTACTTTTGACTCAACATGAAGCAAGAGCAAAATACCTTCTCACTAGGAGCAAAACACATTTAAAATAATCTCTGCCAAACCACTGCAATTAGTAGTGGAATATAACCCACAATTCCAAAATTCAAAATCTATGGATCACATGGAATAGAAAGTGAGATTAATAATTGCCAGTTATTAGCCTGAAGCTTCTTAAAGTGGGTATGATTCTAAATAAAAGTAGTTTGTTTCATTTTCATTTGAACCTCTAGAAGTTGCATAGAGGAGTAACCACTGAAACATATGAACATATGTACATTGATCATGTTAATTCTGAATCTAATGTAGCTAGAAGAAAAAATGTCAAAAATTTGGTAATCTTGTATCTCTGGAAACCAAGAAATGGTAAACCCTTCAGTGGTTTAAGAGGTAAAGGGCATCAATGGGCAAAGGCATCTGTGTTGAAATAAACATAACCAAATCCAAGGAGATCAATAAACATTTATGTGGGTGCTGTTTCAGATGAAAAGCCTGGACCATTTTTAACTATTAATCACACAGTCGTTTACATATTTGTATCAGAAAATAACTGAGGTCAAGTCCCTTTAACTATGTGTTTAATTTAAAATTCTGAACCTAATAAAACATCTGAAAAAATGAGACAAAACCCCATTCTTTATCCTATGTGGCTGATGGTTTTCTGCTGGTCAGTCTGAAACCACTGCCAGCAGTTTGAGAGGATCTTGGCATCTTTTAGACACACCCACTCCTGAACACCTGACATTTTATTTTATTTTATTTTAT